>LPNX010344899.1:0-10678 GCA_001517045.1 Pseudotsuga menziesii | reverse complement strand
TAATTGCGAAATAGATCAGGGCCTTCATTTGATTAGCCCGTTGAATCTCGGTCGTCGAAGGTGTGAGGTGTCACGCGATTTCACGTCGCTCTTCCCTGTTAACCAACGTGCAGCTTCGTGCTGTGAAAACAACTGCAACCTTTGATTCGAATCCTGATTGGATCGGCGTTGGTCAACACCACGGGGGGCCCTCTCTCTTTTCACAGCCCCAGCCAAGCTTATCCATCAGGTAAGTTTGGGTGGTGAAGACGCATCTCTGCCACAGATCCGGTCCGCTCAAATCGATACCATCAATATACAGAGTGACCGTCGGATATCGTGTGTCTTCGTGGTTCAACTCCTACGTATGCTTTCTGTTGCGGAAACCTCAGACTTCGAAGATCAGTGCTACCTATTCTCTTGGTTGTCGGACTTGCTCGTTGTTCATCTTGCTCCATCGGCATCTAGCTTGGGCATCATGGGGAATCCCCAATTCGACGATTGGGCGTAGGATAGGATCCCCAGTATTCTCAAAATCATCAGACCCATAAATTGTTTACCTATACCCTCTTCTACGAGCCAATTGTTGCATGTGCCTATTCAAAATTTAGCACCAGTGTTAACAAGTTGTTATAATGGCCATCTTAGACAATCAATCACCAACCATGAATAAGTAGTCATTTTTAGTGATAAAAAGGTTGACTTGAAGTGATCAAATGTGTCATCGCACAAGCGAGTGTGCAGCAAAAAATGCGACTACCAATATATTTTTGGCGATCAATAACAACCTGTTGTGCAAGGTTTAATTCGACGACGATTGTGCAGCAGGACATTCGATATCAAGATGCCAAGATTTAATGCAACAAAACCTACGCAACAAGCTGTTCAATCTCAATGGTCTGCTGCGCAGCCACTGTCGCATTAAATCCTGACAGCTTGACATCGAATCTCCTGTTGCGCAGCCGCCGTCGCATTAAATCATGACAGCCTGAGATCGAACGACCTATTGCACATCTACCGTCACATTAATGTCTACGCAACAGGTTGGTTAATTTCCGGCTATATTTTTTATGGCTCCATATATGTGTTTCCAATAAATGTGATTGTAAAATTTTAGATTCTATTTTTCTAATAACAGTCTAGAAAACATAAAGCTATGGTCAAGACCTAGAAAATCATTGATAGATTTTAGCATATCAAATAATTGTTTAAATCTATGATTTGACAAGATTCTTGCNGATTCTATTTTTCTAATAACAGTCTAGAAAACATAAAGCTATGGTCAAGACCTAGAAAATCATTGATAGATTTTAGCATATCAAATAATTGTTTAAATCTATGATTTGACACGATTCTTGCTTAATACCATTAAGAAAGCAATATTTAGCATGCTGCAGCAAGCTTGATGACCGTTAAATCTCTAGCACCTCAAGATCCAACGATCATCAAGCCTGTTGCAGCCACATTAAATGCTTTGCAGCATGCTAAATATTGTTTGCCATGCCATTATTCGTGGTTCTTGGAAATCCACATTTTAGTTTATACTTGTTTCAAATCATCAAACTTTAATGCGAGTGANTGCTTTGCAGCATGCTAAATATTGTTTGCCATGCCATTATTCGTGGTTCTTGGAAATCCACATTTTAGTTTATACTTGTTTCAAATCATCAAACTTTAATGCTAGTGATTAAAAAGTTGGTGTGACATGAGTAGATGTATCATTGCTCCTTACTCAGCCTGAGGCTATGCAATCTCAATATACATAAGAAAATAAGCATTTCAATATACATAAGAAAATAAGCATTTGGTACTCCCATGATATCCTTTGTATGCATTAGGATATCTAATTGAAGTTTTAAAGTTAGGATATTATTATAGTTTATATTTATTTAGAATTCTTAATTTGAAAGAAAAAATGTTTAAAGAAAACCCATTGTTTATTCTTTCTTCAACACAATTTTGCTCTATATACAATTTGCAATTGTGTTTGAGGCCTTGCTTTAAGAATCTTAAGTAAGAAAGACGGTTATTAATAATGCGTAGATAAATATTAAAAAAAAAACCGATGACACACAATTAAACACAACCATATTAAATTATTAATAAAATAATAATTAATAATAAAAATAATAAATATTACAATTTTATTTATTTATTAATCAAATTTTGTAAAATCAATTTTTTTATAGTAATTATATACAATATTTGTAATTTTTTTTTTTTAAATATATAATAATATTATTATATATATAATAAAATTTTCCTAACCAACATCAATGTCAAAATATAAAATATAATATATAAACACAACCATATTAAATTATTAATAAAATAATAATTAATAATAAAAATATTAATAAAAATAATAAATATTACAATTTTATTTATTTATTAAACAAATTTTGTAAAATCAATTTTTTATAGTAAATATAATTATATACAATATTTGTAAAATTATTTTTCAATATATATATATAATAATATTAAATTATATATATATAACAAAATTTTCCTTACCAAAAAGAGCTTGTTTGAATTATTTTTAAAAATATATATAATAATATAACTAAAATTTCCTTACCAAAAAGAGCTTGTTTGACTTTATTCACAATTCTAATTTGTATCAATGTCAAAATATAAAATATAATATATAATGAATAATGAGATCATGAAAGATTTCTTTCTGTTGTCATTCTTAACTAATAGTTCCTTATTTATTACGATAGTCAAGTAATAAGCAATTGAACAAACTATGATCTTTTAAGTCAACCAACCAACTATACTCTTTTAAGTTACTAACAACGGTGCTCTTATTCAAAACATCTAATATCAACATTATAGTTCAGAAAGATAAATATCACTTATCAACGATTAATTGTTTTTAATTTCTTAATATATATACGAACACCAGAAAAAAATAAAACAAAAACCAAAGAGGGTACTCAAGTTCCCAAGCTAGGACAAGAACATTTTATGGGCTTTTTTTTGACGAAGCAAGTCAAGGAGAGTGCTATTGGGTGGAGCAGGAGGTGTATTATACCTGAGCGAATACTCAAAAACAGAAATTACCTTTGCCCCAGGTCAAGGTACCAACAACAATGTAGAGCTTTCAGCTTTATGGTCTATCCTAAAAACTGTTGCTGAAAAGAATGTAAGAAATCTTCAAATTTGGGGGGATTCCAAACTAACCATAGATTGAGCAAACGACAATCTGCAAATTAATGCACCTCATCTTCAACACCTGCTGAAAGCAATAAGGAGCCAACTGGAGAATTTTAATTCAACTTCATTCCAACACGTCTACAGGGAATTGAATGAAGAGGTAGACAAACTGTCCAAAGAAGCTTTAATGTTACCGCGAGGTTTAATGATGATCAAAGATTATGAAAATGATATGATGGTAAATCAATATGTAAGATTATGAAAGAAAAATCTGATATATGATGTATCTTGATGCAAAAACCAGTGTCTTGAAGATAAGACATTTTGGGCCGATCCTACAACAGTTTTTTGAGAATCAGTTGTACTGGAGGAGCAATATACATGTGGATACTTGAAGAACTGAAGCTTTGAGCGCTGAAGCTGTTGTAATTTTTTAGAGCAATGCTCAAGCAAATGCACATAGAGATGTTATGATGTACTTAATGAGCACTTAGGTGCACTGATGTAAGCTCTAACTAGCAGTCCATATTATTCTATGAATAAAAGATTTTTGTCTCAAAGGAAAGAAAAATATATATATATATATATATATGTTAAATTCTATGTAAACAAAATTTAAATATATATATTAAATTATTTATATATAAATATATGTCGTATTTTTGTGTAAACAAAATTTGAATATCAGAATAATTTGTTGGCATACATAAAAAGTTATTAGATGGTTAATCTATATTTTTTAATTAAAATAACTAATTTTTAGCTACTCAAAAATAATTTTAAATCATATTTTATAATAAAAAAACATACGACCAATTCACAATATACCTTATACCCTTATTTAATTATAAGGGAAAAAACAAAAAAAAATTTACATATGATAGAGAATCAACCTAAAAATGAGCCATACATGACGTTAAGACACTCACATAGTAAAATTTTAATTTTCAACAATTATTTTAAAAAAATATAAAATTAGTATATCGTATAACCCTCGCTTCGCTTGTAACGGTGTAATGATTTTTAAAAACCACATTTCTTGATCGTCACGTTGAGAACAAAACTGGAACAAGAGAAACAACCCAAACATCATTATGGCTAAGAAAAATTATAAATAATTGATTTTTTTTTAGGCCACGTATGATGGAGGAAGTTTTATAATCTTCATAGAAATTAATTTTCAAAAATGTTGTCAAACCTTTACTTCACTTTTGAGGATGTACAAGCCAAGGTGGGCATTAAGCACCATTGTAATTTTTTCATTATCACCTGTTTGGAAGTAACATGTTTTTTAAGTCAAATTTTGATAGAGGAAACATTTGAGAGGGGTTTTGTTTGTTTGGCGGCCTAGGATCAAAACTCGCTGCTTTTGGAAAGCGATATTTAAATCCAACCATGCTAATGGATTGGTGCGGCCAGGTTGAGTGCGATCCCGGGGTGATTTTGACGACTTAGATTAAATGCTCCTGGATCGTGGTTTCTTAGACCAAAGGTTTGTCCAACAAGTCACAGAGCACTTAACCAACAAAAAAAAACATGTTCTTAAAATAACCTAAACTAATAGATTCCAGCTTTGAAATCTTGCACATTTTTATAATTTAAGTAAGAAACTATCTTTTAAAATTGAAATTTAAAATGAGTTCGTTACCAATTCTAGCCAGGCAAGTGACGGCTCTGTTGAAGGTTTTTATGGCGTTCCCGCTCAGCGCATACTCCATCCTCGTCAACCGAAAGGCTTTCAAAACATATGCCTCTTCACAATCGTTGTCGTACCCCTGTCTTTATAAAATCCATTGTTGGGCTATGGGCAGACCCGGGTTTTATCCTTTTATCTTTGCACCAACAAAAAAACCCACAGTGTTGGTCATTTTGGCAACAACCTGCGAACAGGTTGCAGTCTCACCCGAAACAGCTATGGGGTGACGGAGAATCAGGTTTCTGCAAGCAGAAGAGGGATATTACTGTACCTTTAGCCTTAACAAAGAATAAATATGCAATATAAGGCTTCGACATTCACTTAAATAGTTTCATAGTTTAGATAAACAGATAGTTACTTGCTTAACCCTTAACTGGGAATTCACAGCGAAGTTATTACTTAACAGTATATCTTTACTTTATCATTCACATACTTATCAAATGCATAAAACAGAAACAAAATAACAAAAACCACCACAACACAAGATATACGTGGTTCACCCCCAGTGTAGGGGCTACGTCCATAGAACTGCGGTTATATTCAACTTTTTACAAACACACAGTTATGATCTACGCACTCAACTACAGATATTCTCAGCAATCCTAAGTTGCGCACTCCGCTGCAGCACCTTTCTTCCAACACCCTCTGCGCACTTAGCTGCAGAGGTCGTCCACGCACTCAGCTGGGACATAACCTTGAACCCTAAAACAGGTCTTTCTTCCTTCGCATCAAATCATCATAAATCAAAAGTCTCAAAAGCCTAACCTGACTCCTTTACATAAGTGCCTAACTATACAAGTGCACTATTACAATACCGTGGGCTTAAACCATGGGCTTAAAAACCATGAGTTTAAACCATGGGTTATTTACAAAAAGAGGGACTTCGACCCATCCCCGACACCCCTAAGACTATTTTGGGTCGCAACTCCGCTTACAAGCTTCGCACCAAAACCGCGGAGTTGCCAAAATAAAGGACTTTGAAGGTCGAGCCCCAACAGGCCCCTAAGACTCACCAATGTCCCGTTCCGGGACACTCTGCTTCTTTTCTGGAGGGAGAATCTTGTTGGCGAAGATAGTAAACTTCATGTTGAGGCTGTGCATGATATCTTCTGCTGCTTGCTCCTTCTCCACGATCTCCTGTAACGTTGCTGCAGATGCTTTGCTGGTCTTTTCTTGTGCAAGCACATCATACTCTTTCAGGACTTTGAGCTGAGTGTCCACAGCAGTGCTCAACTCCAAGGCTTCATTAAGAAGGGGCTGCACAGAGTTCACCAACAGTGTCTCTTTCCTTATGCATGCCTCAATTTCTTGCTAGAGCTCATTGCTCTGCTTCACCTTAAGCATCTTCTGCATAGGAGGCAATGTCTTGATCTCTGTTTTTACTGCATCCAGCTTTGTTTGTCGCTGCTTGATGGTTTCTTGCAGCTTTTCTACCTCTGGGTTATCCTGCAAGTTTGTCCAGGCCTCTATGCTTTCATCTAGCAGCTTTGCTGCACTGCTCACAAGATCTGAGATCTTCATGGCTGAGGCCTAAATGTCTCTGCAACGTTGCTCTCTGACTTCTGGTGGACTCTCAGNTTCATCTAGCAGCTTTGCTGCACTGCTCACAAGATCTGAGATCTTCATGGCTGAGGCCTAAATGTCTCTGCAACGTTGCTCTCTGACTTCTGGTGGACTTTCAGGAGTGATGCGAAGTTGAAGCTCCACAATCTGAGCTTCATATTCTGCTTTCATCTTGTCTATCTAGCTGCGAGACTGTTGTGCATAGTCCTTCAGCTTGACTATCGCTTGCTCTGGTTCTTCTTCAGCCTGCATGTCAAAGTCTAGGAGACTCCGACATGCCTCATCCAATACTCATGCCAGTGCAGCCTGCTTGCTTTCTGCTTCCCTCTTCTTCTGTTCTGCTGCTTCCAATTACGCTGCGAAGCTCTCAGTCTGCTTCGTGGCATTTTCCAACTGCATTTGTGAGTAGTTATCTCATGCTTGGATCTCCTTTATGATTTCCAATTGACAAAGGTGCAGCTCCGGCATAGACAACTTGGTGTAATCTATTACAACTGTCATGCTCATCTGCGAGCGAGATGCTGCGTCAGTTATGATGAGGGCTGCACTTGGAACTTGTCCTCTGTTATCTCTGGCTGGCCATTGTCTCATGTTTGGCTGCGCACTTACTAGGGCACTACTTGCTGCAGCGCCAGTCGTTGATCTTTCTGCCAAGTCCTTCAGTTCTGTAATTCTCTACGCTACGCCAGTGAGCGCATCAAGGTGCGTAGCAGCGAACTCTAACCATTTTTTGGTTAATTCTTCTGTGGACTTCGTCAAAGCCTGGTCAAGCTCTTCAGTCGTCACAGCGGGTTCTTCGTCGATATTCTTCCCTTTTGACGCCTTTGCTTTCTTTCTGGACTGATGTTTAGTCACTTCCTTTGCCTCTGGCGACTTGCGCTTATCTGAGCGATTGGGGTCAGAGATTGTTTTGACCGATTCTTCTTCTTCTTCATCGCCTCCATTATCTCCACCCTGGTCGTCTTCGGTCTCTTGCGACTCACTTTGTTTTTTACTTTCTTCTAGTGGGTCTTGCTGTTGCGTCTGACTAGGACCTGCACCCACATTTGTCACTGAAGGGACTGGTATGCTGGGCTTTGTCCTTGTGTCCTTCATCCATTCAACTAGCCACTGCTGAACTACTGCGAGGATATCTTCCTCGTTCACCACGTATGGCAACTTCGACCATTTGTGCTTGTTATCTGCGCGGGCCTAGATGAAGACATGATGCATGTCAGCCTTGAAGTTGGCCACTCCCGCATACTGAGAAAAGAGCTCATTACTGAGCCGCAGCGTCTTCAGAATCTCATATGAGATACTCATCGAGTAAAAGGCGAACACATAGTTCGTCATCTGCTGGAAGGCTTTATCCTGCGACACCCACAGAGATGCGTACCTTGCTACGCCAGGCATGTGTGGAGGCACATCAACAAATTGAGCCTCGGTAGGTTCTTTCCATCCTATCAGTGCAATAAGCACTAACAACCACGAATAGTGAAAGGGTCTTGTTAAGTCATGAACTTGTTTTCTTCAGTTTTATAGTTTGCTTGTGATTTTTGTTTTAGTTTTGATCATTAATTTACTTTCGTGAAATTTTGATTTAAAATGAGATTTTGATTTTTACCTTTAGGTTTTTATTATTTTTTGTTTCCTTAGGTTCTGAAGGGTTTTATAGGATATATACTGATTAAAGATTTCACAAATACACTCTAAGAGCAAGGTTTACCATATAAACCTTATTTAAAATGAAATTAATGACTAAAAAGCGCCAAATTTGATTTTGAAACATTCTTGTAGCACAACGGCTGAAATTTTACACTACGGCGCTACAAGAATATCGTGGGCACCAATTTTGTCGGTTTTTTGCCAAATTTTCTCATGATTGATCTCCTGNGAAACATTCTTGTAGCACAACGGCTGAAATTTTACACTACGGCGCTACAAGAATATCGTGGGCACCAATTTTGTCGGTTTTTTGCCAAATTTTCTCATGATTGCTCTCCTGGATGACTAATCACATGTGTAAACAGTTTTGAACATGTGTTTCATCATAAATAATCATGCAAACAGGTGTGGTTTATGACGTGAAGAAGATCGTGGTTGTCAGAAGTTAGGGCTCGGCGTATCATGACAAGTAGAGGAACGAACCGAGATTGATGGGAAAGAGGTTTTACACACATGCATTACGAAGCTGGAGGCGAAGTGGAACGAAGACAACTGCTAAAAATCCGGAATTTGCAGTTACAGAGAGAATTTAGGGTTTTCTCAGCACGCCAGTTGGAAGCAAATTGAAGACTTAAAGACACCTAGACAATTAAATTTGACAGTCAAATAGCCCAAGAATTAATTTCAAACATCTACAGCAGGCCGGGAGTGAGGTATTCCGCGTAATCTTGGTCGTGGCNAAGACACCTAGACAATTAAATTTGACAGTCAAATAGCCCAAGAATTAATTTCAAACATCTACAGCAGGCCGGGAGTGAGGTATTCCGCGTAATCTTGGTCATGGCTGGTAAATGGGGTTTTTCCATTGAGGCTTGTTATGTTAAAATTGATTAAGGAAACTTTAATTCATGTTGTTAACAAGCTCTCAACGATCAGATATCAGTCTAAAAGGTTTGATGTTTTGGCAAATGATAAGTTGAAAAACAACAATTACATTGAACAAATTTCCCTGTCAAGAGCAGCAAATATGGTAGGGTGAAGGTCTGTACTGTTTGTGGCGACCAGGGTTACAGAGTTTTACTTGCTACCTGGAATCAATGCAATGAGTTTGTAACGTCCCGGTTTTGACCCTGTTTGCATGATGTATATAATGTAATTAATCGTGGTGAGGAGATAAAGGCAAAAGCCCCACCATCGATTTGGTTGTGTATGTTTCGGCAATGGGGATAGTTGTCGATGGTATATCGTGCTATCCGACACATTATGGTTGGCATCATGTAAAAACGCACCTCAATTAAAATAAACCACAACTAGCTACGGCAGTGCAACGTTGAATTAAAAGGGCATGGTTCCAAAGGATAAGGGGTGGGGGATGTCAAACCTTGGTTATGGGGGGAAAAACCCATGTGTTACCACCTTGTTGTGTCTATGCCATCTTCCCTTGTCAACCTCTTCAATGTCTTGATTTTGTTATTTGGGGGCAGTTATTGCATGAGGAAACGTGGGCATGGGGAGGCATGGATTTTGGTAGGCTACTGTCAGTTCAGACGGTACGCATGCCCAGCGGAGAACCATCGTTCCTCTCACGTCTGGTCTCCACTCTTTCCACCACTTCTGTTCTTCCTCACGCATGCCCGGTCTCCACCTCCACCGCCATCTTCTTCATGGTCTGGTTCCTGCTCACGTGCAGAGTCATGGTCTGCTCATGCTCATGCACGGGGATCTGGTGCATTCCTCACGCACAGAGCCATCGCTGTTTCTCTTCACGCACAGGGACTTTGCGTTGGTTTTGCTCATGCAGGGAGCAAGAGAAATCGTGGTTGTCGCTTGGGATTTTCAGTGCAGGAGCCATCTCGCGCTCAGGGACTGTGTGTAAGTTCCCTTACTGATTTGTGGCCCATGTATATGTTTCCCTTTGTGTGTTGTGGTTTGGTGGAAGTGCTCTCACGCATAGACTGGTTGGGGTCGTTTCCCATGTTGTGAGCCGTGCTCACTGGTTACGTTGTGGGATTGTTGTCTTCCCCGCGTTTTGTTGACTGTGGTGCTCAAATTCGTTTGAGCCATTGTGGATTTCCAATCCGTTGGTTGATTTTTCCTCCGTCCACGCTGGGAGTTGGCTTCTCCTCTGTTTGGGACTGTGTAAGTTGCACAGCCATTACCTTGAGGGATGGTGTGCGCTGTGGGTTATTGACTTCCAATCTGTTGGCTGAGTTTCCTTGTTTTGGGACTGTGGATTGTTGCTATCATTCATTGTGTGTTTGTGGCTGCTGGAGTACCTTGGTTTTGGGTTGCAGCCGAGTTGTTTTGGCCACAGTAGGGCCAAGAACAACTCTGTGTTGCCTTGTGGGCTTGAGCTGTGCTCATCGTTTGTTTGGGATTATCCTTGGTTGTCTTTGCTTCTTCACAGGGCTGTGAAGGGTTGTTTTGCTGCTGATATGCAGTGGATTGGTCTTCGGACTGTGCCAGCTTGGCCGATTGTTGAAGGCCTGGTAAACCCAGCGGTGTTGGTTTGGCTGATTGCGACCCCTGGCTGTGTGTAAGCCTGCATTGACCCTTATCCTTGGAGGAATCATGCCCAGCTCGGGGGTGGCAGCGTTGCTGAGAGATTGATGAGCACGCTGGCCTATGGTTGGG
>LPNX010344873.1:4897-15211 GCA_001517045.1 Pseudotsuga menziesii | reverse complement strand
AGCGATCTCAAGGCATAGGGAAGGCCAGGAGTCGAATGAGTCGGATCCATGTCAAGGAAAACTCCAAAAGGATTTGGATTATGCACACATCTCGATGTATGTGGTTTTAGAGGTCAAACCCGCGTATATATGCGCTTATAGGTTTAAAAGTCACATGTATCATTTTTCATATGTTTTTAGGGATGATCAAGGAAACATAAAAGGACAAAAAATGGTCCATGGGGTCTAAGGAGTCTGTAGCGGGATAGGGGAAGTCCATACAAAGTGTGATTCACCTGGAGTGGTGAAATCAGCTATAGCTTTATAGTTACAAACTAGGAGGAGACGAGTGTCATAAGGGCAAACAAACTAGTCCCAAGCAGTGGAACATACCTATGCTCAATGCAAGGATACATGTGTAGGATATCGACACTCGGGGGAAAATCCCCTCCCGATAAAAAGGAAATCAAGCTATGAAGGATATAAAAAATGGCTCTGCATGGCTAGACATGAGACAAGCTCGGGATATATGGCTGAAACGCAATGTCAGGGGAGCCGGCATAAAGCTTAATAAGGTAGGCAAAGCTCATGATAATGCATTCACAACTTGACATGAGGGAGTCCTGAGGGAAATAGGCCAGCAAAAGATCAAGAGGAGTATGAGGCTCTTGCGAAATGTCATGGCAGTACTATAGAACGGACTGCCACACCCTAAAGGAGAAAATGTCAGCATGGGCACCAAATGCAAATAAGGCGCTAACTAGGGTACCCATGTATGGTAAAGTTCTACCACTCATACCATACCACTTGTAAAGCAGTAAGAAGGTTTCGTGACATAATAGAGTGGGTTCGTACCTAAGGTCATGATGAGATGGTCATAAGGTTATGCAAAATGCAAATGGTGATGAAACCTAACCTATATGCTAGTTTAGACATGGTACCTGAGATCGGCACGAACGGGTCAATCCAATGGCTGAAACGGCACTAAAAAAAGTCTTCTACATCATGAATTATGTCAAAAACGTTCCAAAATGGTTAGAAAATGTTGAAACTATAGGAAAGGGGGTAAAAATTTTCAAATATTTGAAAATTTTCTATAAATAGTAAAAATTATAAATCATTTGAAACTTTTACCCATTTGAGCTTTGATTTTCAACAGCAAATTCCAGGAGATCCAGCTAGCAGAATTCACTACCGTTTCTTCCAGGTATTTACTCATGCTCTCCTCTTGCATTTTGATATAATTTTTATGAATTTTCATGGTCAAATAAGTTTTTTGGGCCATCCCAAAATGAGCGCTTCGGCCCACGCAGAAATCGAGGTTTTTTCTGCGTATAGGGCTGGATATATGCTGGAAAAGGGCCTCAAACCCGCGTACATATTCGGCTGTTTTGAAAACAGTCATGTATGACGCTGTGCATATGGTTTTTTCAATCAACTAATGGGAAAACTTGCAATTTCTTGTGCAGGATGGTGCTAGAGTGGAGAGAGCGTGAGCATGGTGAAGTAGAGGAAGTAGTAAGGACCGACTTAATGGCTCAACAAGCTCTTCGTGCATGTGGACTCTACAAGTTTTGGTGTCTTAGTGGTTTGAGGGCCAAACCAAGACTGTTATAGATGCTGGTAGATTATTGGGATCCAGACTTGGAGTCCTTTCATCTAGATGGGATGTCCCTCACCATAGAGGTGGAGGACATATACTTTATCACAGGGCTTTCTAGACGAGGGGAGGTGGTGAACCTTCATTCCCATGGTGGGCCAGAAGGTGGCCTGACTATCGACAAGTACATTGTTGTGTACTATTATCCAGACACCGAGAAGGTGGGGAGTCAAGTCCCTACCAATGCTATATAGGTGCTGGGCCTAAACGCCATATTACTGACGTTGGGCAGGATATCAGGCTTAGCATCAACCCACCAAGCCTTGCAGCCTCTGGTGTTCTATGCAGTGGAGTGCATGAGACCCACCATCTACGACTGGAGTACTACACTAATAAGAAACATGAAACATCAGCTCAATGAGGGTAAGGCAGTCAGGGTGTGGAACTTCAGGTTCAACGGTATTTTGAGCACGTTTTTCTTCAAGCGTGTTCCAGGATTGAGCCCCAGAGTGGACGTTCCTCTTCACGGGGTTCGATATCTGGCCCAACGGCATTGGGCAGATGATATGTGCAGACTGGGGGGTGGTAGGGTGGCCAACCCATATCCAGCTGACTTCTTTCCATGGTGGAGACGACAGATAGTTGCCATTGATGAATACCCCTATGCAGGGATAGATTTCTGGGGGGACCCGAACATGTCGTTGCCACGAGGATCGGCATATGGTGATATAGGTAATGAATCTCGACCCTCTTAATTTTAAAAATTTTCAGTTATTTAAATTTTTTTTTTGTATTTTCTTGATTATGTGGAATCAAAAAGACATATTTTTGGGTGATGATACATAGTGACATCTACCATTTATGTCCATATGTGGGACCACGGCAGCCAGAGGACTTCCCTCGTCATAGATGGAGGGGAAGAGGAGATGACATCACAGGTGTGGATGCGGAGTGAACGCTCCAAAGCATTCATACCAACTTCATGAGATTGACACATAGAGTTTCCATGGCGCAAGTCGAGGACTTGCCTGAGGCCATGCAGCAACAGGTGGTGGGTGTACCATGCGCATGGGTGCGTTTATTCCAATGGCTGGCTAGGGCTGTAGTGACCTTTCATGATCACAAACCTCCTCCTCCTCCTCCACAGGATTAGACACTTTGGAGTGTATACATTTTGTACGACCGTGTATTATATGGTGGCTTTAAAAGCCCCAAATTTTGTATCATGACACTATGTATTATCACATTTTTGATGTATGTATAAAAAGTTTTATGGTGATCGGTTTATTTATTTACATGTGTAAAATTGTGTTTGTGATTAATTTATTGTGAATGAAACAAATACCAATCTAACACGTAGTTAGCATATGAGTCAGCAACTTGATTATTATTTCTTGGAATAAGTATATATGTTATATTGTCAAATTTCCGTTCTAACAATCTCACACGTAAGAACCTTCTCAATAATGTTGGATCTCTAACATGGTACAAACCATTGAGTTGTGACACTACTAACTCCGAATCAAGACATACCTCAAGAGATAGAACGCTATGCAAAATGGCATCCCGTAGAAGCTCAATAACGACGCTATATTCAGCAACATTGTTGGAAGATGGCCGTAGACATACACCTCCTGAGGATAGTACCTGACCCATAGGAGTATAAATCACCCAAGCAGCAGAGACTGAGTGTTGAGTGTGATGGCTTGCACCATCCGTGAATCCTATGTAGGTGGAAGATTCCATTGACATCTGCCAAAAGAAATAGAAACTAATCACAAACCCGATCACGATAAGAAAAATACCTAAGTATGGAAAGATGTACAATAATATATAACAAGCAGCCTTGGCTAAAGATCATGAACAGTATTTTTTGAGATAGAGCCCATTTCTAGGCTCCGCTAAAGCTATTCCTTTGTAATCCACTAACTCATATGCACCCTTCTCTAACACATGCTTGACCATGTAAGGACCATGCCACATAGGATTAAATTTTCCTGCCCCAAAGGGTTCTTTCAGTTGATCCCACAAAAGGACCAAATCACCTTCACTAAACGCCCTTGGACGGATAGACTTATCGTATTGGACCTTAACGCGACATTTATTGACTTCTAGAGCCACCAAGGCATCCCGACGCTGCTTATCAAGTTGCTCAAGGTGAACCAAATGCTCCTCTAATGGGGAAGTGTCCGGTAAGAATTCCATAGATATCTTCAACGAATAAATTTCACATTCAACCGACAATATTGACTCGACTCCATGTACAAGTTGTTATGGAGAAAAACTAGTGGCAGTCTTAACTGTGGTTCGATATGCCCGCAAAGCAGGATATAACATAATATGCCAATTATTCTTGCTTTGTGCGATGGTTCGTTGGAGAATGGGGTAGTAAGAAGATGAATGTTCTTTCTTATACCCTAACTTGGATGCCAACTCTTCCATCATGTGGTTATGAAAGTGCAAGCCATGGTCAGTGACAAGCTCTTTCGGAATCCCGAACCGAGTAATAATTTGGTTGAATACAAAGTGAGCGGCTATCTCACCGTCGGATTTTATTGTAGGCATAGCCTCATCCCATTTTGTGAAATAATCAACAGCCATTATAATGTGATGGTTCCCCCCAGCTGAAGCTGGGTTGCAATCCATAAAGTTGAGCCCCCACTTAGTGATAATGGGATGTAGCGGGGCAAGTTTCGAGCGCATATTACGTGCGGACACCTGGCAAGGGTGGCACCTCTTGACTGCATCAACACAATCCTTAAAGATCAACGACCAGAAATAACCCACTATTAAAATATTTTGAGCTGTAGAAAGCCCAGATAAATGACCACCACACCCCCCTCTATGGCAATCATTCAGCACTACCTCAGCCTCTTCATGAGTTAAATAACATCGTAAAATGGAATATACCCCATGGCGATACAAAGTATTGTCCACAATGAGGTAGTTCTTAGAGACGTGATGTAACCGTCGTCATTCATCTCGCGAGAGGTGAGTAGGGGTCTTCAGTGTTTGTAAATAAATTATGATATCCCCATACCATGGGTCTAACGTTGAGATTAAGAACATGTGTTCATCGACAAACGTATCTTCACAAACCAACTCCTCGGCCTCACTCAGGAAATCTGATATAAGCTCTGCAAAAATTAAATACTTCTTCTATTTTGCCGAAACAAACTTGAGATCGAACTCTTGCAGAATGACAATCCATTTATTATACTTTCCCCCAATCATCCTTCGGGTGAGGATGAATTGAAACGGATTTACATGGGCCACAACCAAGGTCTTGCAAAGGAGAATATAATGTCTCAACTGCTGAACCACATGTACGGTAGCTAAAGAAAGCTTCTCGACATGAGAATGACGAATCTCTGCATCAATAAGGTTTTAGCTCAGATAATATATGACATGCTCTTGGAGCTCCTTATCCTCTTGAACCAAAACCATACCAATCGTCTCTAAGGACGCGAACACATATAATAGAAAATCACGGCTATAATCCAGAGGACTAATCACCGGGGCCGATGCTAGGGCTCACTTGAGTGCATTGAAGGACTTCTGGGCTCGCTCATCCCAATAAAAGGGGGTGTCCTTCTTCAAGAGACGCATGAAGCCTCTAGTCAAATTGGAAAAGTTGACAACAAATCTTCGTAAGAAGTTTTCCATGCCTTGCAAACACTGAAGATGATGAATATTCTTCAAGGGAGACAACTAAAGTATTTCCTCAACCTTCAAAGGGTCGACTCTTATACCCTCTTTAGACACAATCAATCCTAACAAACGCCCTGATTTCACACAAAAGATGCACTTGTGAGGATTTAATCTAACTGAATAGTGTCACCATCTTTTGAATACCAATCTCAAGTGATAGGGATGACGCATTCTCATGTGAGAATAAGCAATGAGGTCATCCAAAAATACATCGATAATTGACTTGAGATCGTGGAAAATCAAGGTCATTGCCCGCTGAAATGTGGCTCCGGTGTTTTTAAGGCCGAAAGGAATTTTTCGATATGCAAACATTCCCCAAGGAAAAATAAATGCAGTCTTATGTTGGTCCTCAGGTTTAATCTGTATCTGATTATACCCAAAAAAGCCATCCATAAAGGAGAACACCTCGCTACCCGCACACTCATCCAAAATCTGATCTATAAACGGTGTGGGGAAGTTGTCCTTAGGACAGGCACGATTCAAATCACAGAAATCAGTGCATATGAAGATCGCTCCCTACTTCTTATCCACCAGAACGGGGTTTGAAACCCACTCCATCAAGGGAACGGGATAGATGAAATCGGCTTTCAACAGCTTTTCTATCTCTGCCTTAATGGCGGGTGCTTTCCTAGAATTCATCGCACACAAATGTTGTCGAACAGGATTAGCGTTGGGATAAGTCACAATCTCGTGCTCGAAAATACGAGGGTCAATACCTGGCATCTCATCATAAGACCAAGCAAAAATATCATAGAATTCCTTGAATAGCTTGGTATATTCTATAATCTCAGCATGGGAACATTCCGCCCCAATATAGACATTCTCTATCATGCCAGGATCATGAGAGATGTTGATAGGAATCGTTGAAGATATGTTTTCCATGTTTCCATCAGCCATCGGACCACGAGAGCTTAATGGAACCACAGGACTACCAAATCTCTGACTAAGAACCTCCCTAAAATCCTCATGCTCCAAACAGTCAAGCTCTGGAAGAAAGTACAATCTATGATGAAGTTCCTCCCATGGTGGCTCAACTCCCAACATAGCCTCAATAATCGCTTCATCCAAAGGGAAAACCATATCAAGGTATTCATGGGCATGAGAAGACTGTACTACCCATGCTGGTAGCACATAAGGGTCCTCCTCCTCCATCCACGAAGAGGAAGAACTAGGCTCTGCAACATTCTTGAGATTAGCTTGATAAGTTATCATGGCTATAGGAAACGGCATGCTTGTCTCGACGGGCTCACTTGAATTACTCGGTGTAGGAAGAATCCAATGATCCTCCATATGAGTCCTGCAAAAAGACACCGATGTCGTAGATGTCGAAGCCTCATCAAAACTAGATCCTATCATGAGGATCGGTGCAGGACAACTAAAGCTACCCATGAGGGATGGATACATGCCTACACCCACACTCCTAGTTGCCAGCTGAGAGTGCTCAACGATCGGGATCGAAGCTCCTGAAGATATGGTAACAGATGAATTCTTGAATGTCATTTGATCAATCATTACGATCTTCCCATTATATGGAAATCATACAACGCGGAACAAGGAAGAAGCAATGCCTTGCATACTATACATCCAGTTCCTACCCAACAAGAGATTGTAGTCAAGGGGTGCATCAACCACCTTAACCTCTATCGCAATGGTCTTCCCCCCAAAATAGACTTGAAGGGAAGGAAGGATTCTGTGTGGCCTAAAATATCTCCCATCGAACGTAGTTAACATAGTCATTGATTTAGACAACTCAGGAGAACCTAGACCCTTCCAACAGGCCAAAGACATCACAGAAGCAGCAGCACCCTCGTCAATCACAATGCGCTTGATTGTCATATTAAGATATTCTACGTGCACCAAAAGAGACACATAGTAGGGAAAGCAAGGATGGAGTCTTGTGTTCTCAAATTTGATCACAGAGGAAGAATCATCATCATTCACACCAAGGGCAGAAAGCAATGCCTTCCTTTGCGAAGGAAAACTCTGAAGCACTTCCAATGCAGACATCGTACAAGGAGTGTGGCCCAAATCCTCGACAAATGAATAATTTTTGGCGGCTCAGGCATTTGGATTATGCGCTGAACGCTTAAGGACTCCCTTAGGAATGCGAGGTGTAGCCTCAGGTTTATCCATAGGTTTCTCAATGCGCAAAGGGGACCCTGGTGGATCAGGCTCTTTGCCTAGGCTGGGTTGTGACGAACTATAATCTTTCGCATGAGTCACAACTTTCATAGCACGGACCATGTTAATGTACCCACGACCACTACCCTCTAGTGGATCATCATCACTAGACTGGTCATGGGACTTCGAGTTCATATTTTGATTATGCGGTAAAGGGTTAGTTAACACAGCTGGGCCCTGTGCCAAGAATATTGAAGCTTCTTCAATCCGAGGGCACAAGTAAGTGAGGTGATCGTCCTTACATAAATTGCAAGGGAACTTAACCTTACATTTCGCTTGATTGTCCCCCAAAGCATTTCTACCGTTCTTGTCATTATTGCTAGAATTCTCATTCTTATTCCCACCCTTTCGATTATTATTTTTACCCTTTTTTCTATTCCGTCCGGGGTGCTGGTTACCCTTCTAGTCTGATGATTGCACAGAAAGTACACTCGTCGTTTGGGTGGGTTGAGATGAAGTCATAGCTTGTCCCAAAGCAGATTGGTTGATTGACAATTGACTAACTTGTTTTGCAACCGAATCCACATGTTTCACACTTGCACAACCCACAATTCCATCAGCATGTGGTCCAGGTTTGACTTTGGGATCGAAACTGGAACGAGGAGCATTGGGAATAATATCATACAACAAATCGGACTGAGCATAAATCAAGTCTATTTCCTATGCCCTAAAAATCGCTTATTCCTCATTCTACACTCCGTATGTGGAAACATCCTTCGCTATATATGGCAATAACGACTTGAGGAACCATTTGAGGAGGAACTCCAGCGATATAAAAGCTTTAATTAACCTCTTCCATCTACACCACTCTTGAATATGGTTAGAAATATGTGTGGTTTTATCTTGCTGAAATGTCGACAAGAGTTCAGTACCAACGTCATAACGCACTGTTAGCTGGAAGTGATTAAGAAAAGTCATCGCAAGGTCATCGAACAAAGCGAAAGATCCCTTATGTAACTCTATATACCACTTTGCGGCAGGCCCTGTAAGGGTGTGTTGAAATAGTCTCAAATGGATTGATTCCTGATGTAAGGAATTCGAAGAGCACCATAGGTGAAACATAGTAACATGTTCACTCAGATCCTCTCCCAGTTTTCCCTTGAACTTAGGTATGTCCGAAGGAAGTTTGGTAGGGACAGCCAGCCAAATCGGGTCATGAGCCACAGGATCGTTCATCAATCTCGATAAGTCAGGAAGATTGAGTGTCACGAGGAAAGGGAGCCTAGGATGATGAGGTCAATGGACCTCTCCCTTGTTCATATAGGTTTGATTACCACCATGGCCTTGGCCATATTGTCCTCCTCCCGTATGACCCGTATAGGGTGGCATGGAAGCACTATAATACAGTGGACCTTGTGTAGTAGGAGCTACAAAGTCATAATTAGGAGAGTAAGCAGGTTGTTGATACCCGCCTCCATAAGGTGAAGAACCCTATCCATACTGTATCCCATAATAGGGTCCATATGTCATCGCATGCGATGCCCCATGAGACACTCCGTAGGTAGGAATATATGCTTCGGAAGTAGGGATATACATACCGAAAGTAGGGATATATGCCCTGGAAGTAGTAACATGACCTCTAGAATTATGAACATAGCCTCCCGAAGCAACGGGCGGTATGTAAAACTGAGACACAATCAGTTTAGTAACCACAGTATGGACCTGACTCGTAGCCATATACTGGCTCGAAGGACCAAGTGAATAAGGTGGAGGATGTACATTTAAAGAACTAGGGATCGAGGACGAAGGAATCTGAGTAATAACATACATGCTACCGCCTATCATCACTCGTCTCGGATCTGGTATCCTAATCGAATTGCTAACCCTAGCCCTAGGAGGGATATACGATGCAGCTTCCACCACTGGGACAGAAGGTGCAATGTGACTAGTGCTCCCAAACCTCTCCGCATGGTAAGGAATGAGAGTGCCCCCAGGCATAGTGTTAGGCTCAAAGTCAGATTCGACATGAAATGCCAAATCCTGTGTAGGGAAACCAGACATAGCATAACTACCGTAGCTAGTGCTGGAAGGTTCAAAATGAGTCTCGGCATCCTCCAGCATATGCGTAAATGGGGAATCAACCCTAGAGTGAGTAGTTCTATTGTGTATGGTTCCTATCTCAGAAATCACAGGACCTAACTCAGCCAAGTCAGGTGAAGGATCATAAGTAGGAGTAAACTCCCTATCATCTACACGAATGGGAGGAGGTGGTTAAGGAATATCCTCTAAATGGTCTCCCATGGTGTGTGAATCAATGTGTGAAATAGTCCACCTAGACTGTCTAGGTCTCTATCCCAAAGGAGGAGGAGATGTAGAAGGAGGAAGTCCCGCTAAACGACGAGAACGGCGAGGAACCGCACCCGAATCCACAATGAATCAAAAAATCAAAAAGACTCTCTATTTACGTAAACCCTAGGCCAACTATCATGCATAGAGCAATTAGTAATAAAATCTAAAGCCAAATGCATGCAAACAAGGGCTGGATAAATGACCTCCCGAATGAATTAGGTATGTCTCACCCAGGAGAGGCTTGAGACTCCCATACACAACAAGCAGAGGTGCATAACCAATTATTGTGGCCCTTAGCTTCAATGCGTAAAGCGACTGTGTTGTCCGACCCCAACTTGGCTGGGAAACCTGTAGAATAACCAGTGCAAAGTACCCCCTCGATATCCTAGGTAAGGCCAGTAAGGTCACCTCAATATAATCAATGCTCAGGAAGACAGTCGCAGGCAATATTGACTGTATGGGCAGGGTAGCAAATCCCGAAACTCTCAAAAGAGCCCCCAGATACGAATAAAATCCTAGAAATATCTCCGGTGCTACTCAGTTATAACTAGAGA
>LPNX010344851.1:0-11843 GCA_001517045.1 Pseudotsuga menziesii | reverse complement strand
CCGACACAAGTAGAAATAACCTTTTCTTGAAGTTCCATTATATGCTGAGTATAGATGGGACACGATAGTACACTCTGATGAAAAGAAAGGAGGAGACAAGGATTCTGAGGTTTGCTTCGAATCCAAAGGTTAGAGTGGGCCTCATTATGAGAGAAAGTTTGGAAGGGTGTTTCCCACTAAACATGATTTCTCACAAAGGAGGAAAATTCCCTCAGCTAAACATCACCTGAGAAAGGGACACGATTCGAATGGCATTCCAAACTATAAGCCAATTCATGCAAATAAAGATCACACAACAAATTTTGGTCCTTAAAGTGACTTTCTAGAAATGTTTCCAGTAATTCAACTGGGGTCACTATTTCATATGGTCTCCCTTCTTTTATAGCCCTTAGTTTAAACCAAATTAACTACTCAAATAAAAACATAGGGTAAGAGGAGGATAGTACTTTGGTACCGAACAATTCCCAAGAAAGAGTATATAGCTGATCATTTTCCACCTGCATGGATTTAAACTTTTTCAGCTCCTTTAGCTCCTTCTGTAATTCTTCCCTGTGGAGTTTCTGGGACATAAGTTCTTCTGCCCACTTGTTCTTCAATTCCATGATGGTCTTCCTATGTTCAGTGAGGGACACCATCCCTTCTTGATATCTCTCCACCTCACTCCTCCACTCCCTCACTTCTATTCTCAAGATTGATAGTTCTTTTGTCAGCTTCAGTATTTCTCCATCTTCAGGATGTTATTCATTATTAGAATCCAAATTCACAAAATTTTGAGGAAGTTGAGTCCATGACTTATCACCTGATGTTGTAATTTGAACATCCTATTCTTATGAAATCACTTTTGGGGGTGCTGGTTCTTGTGTAACATCATCCCTTCCTTGAATTTCTCCTGTAGAAACTTCAACCATAGGTGTCTTTGAAACATCTTCTAGAGATGTTGGCTCTTGTGTAATAACATCTGCTCTTTGGAGTTCACCTATAACATCTTTACCAGTTGATTGCAAGGGTGTTGGTTCTTATGTGACAACCTTCTCCTAAATTTTGATCTCCCTATCTACCTGATTGTCAGCTGCAGCTTCGATAGGGGGATGCAAGGTAATTGGTTCTTGTGTAATAGAGCCTTTCCCTTCTCTTTCTTCATGTTGCTGGGATTGTAGAGTTTCTTTCATGTATTTTTCAATATGGAGTTGTTCTTCAAGGATTTCAGTGTCCCCAGAGGATTGTGATTGCATTTGTTCATCCTCTCCTAAATCCAAATCAAGAATGATGTCTATTTTGTGATTGATTTCTTCTTGCAGCCTAAGAGTCTCCATAGAAATTTCCAAGGATGTTGGTTCTTATGTAGCAACATCTTGGTTAACTTCCTCATTTTCTTGCTATTGGGGTTCCAATCAAGAATAATTTTAGTGGCGAATTTTATCCCAGTGGGCTATTTTTCCATGTTTTTCTCCCAAAAAACATTCACCATTTTGCACTTTTTGAAGCATCGTTTTGGCCAATTTTGATGGGGTAAAATTGTTTCACCCTAAAAATCACCAAATTATTATATAAACAATATAAAATCCTTGGAAATTAAAATATTTTTTGAAAAATATCGCCAATCATTTTATAGTTGGCATTTTAAGAATTGGTAATATTTGACAACATTTATACACTTTTAAATAAGTGTTGTTCCTTAAAATCATCCTTGGTTCCAATTCTATTAACTCTATGTCCTGAGATAGTTCAGGAGTCACAGCGCAAGCTTATTCGTTAAATTCCAGAATATTTTGAACCTCTGGTTCATCTTCCCCCATTTGGGTGGCAACTTCAACGAGAATATTCATGGATACTGGTTCTTGCGTATCAATATCTTGTTCAACCTCATTCTCATTCTACTGTTGAGGTTCCATCTATATTAGTTATGTGCCCTGAGAAGGTTCAGGATACACGACGCAGACTTGTTTAACGCAATCAAGAATAATTTTATCCCCTGGTTCACCTATCCAAATTTCGGTGGTAACTTCAATAGGAATATTTGGAGATGTTGCTTCTTGTGTATCAGCACCCTGTTTGTCTGCAACTTCCCCTTGCTGGAGTTGGTCTTGCTGAGCTTCACCATCCTTCTAATCAGGTTGTCCTTGTTCTTCCACAGCTCTAGGTACGGGTTGTTGTGTCACAAAGGCACGAACTCTGAATTTGTAGCTTAACTGGTTAAAGATTTCTCCACATATAGGGCATACCACTCTTTCCTCCTCCTCACCATCCTCAGTAGGAGATGATCCTTCTAATTGGTATGTAGCTTCAACTAGTGTGTGCAGCTTCCTTTCCACATGTTTCCTACATGATTCCTTCCAATTTTCTAGTTATTTCTGAAGTGATTGTACTTTCTCCTTTAATAGATTATTTTCATACAGATGTCCCTCAATTTGAGGTTCTTTTGCAGTTGGTTCCTGTGGGGCATCATTTGCTTTGGGTGTTAGGATGGGGAATTTGATCTGTGCTTCTATGGTTGCCCATATTTCCCATGCTGCTGTAGCTATTGTAACTAACCTGGTTCTTTTTCGTCTTATTGGTGGTGATGCATGTATTTCTTCTTTTGATCTCCTCCTTTTCCTCCATGGTGCCGAAATCTCTAGATTTGCAGCTAATGTGGAAGGGATATCTTTTATCTTAGCATTTTCCTATTCTTCCTCAATAAGAGTTTCTCCCTATTCAGGGGAACATTCAATGGTGAACAGCTCCATGTTTTCTTTTTTTATCATGGCTCTAAAATCCTCGCCTTTAGCTCTCACAACATCTAGTGCTACTCCAGTTTTAGCCTCTGCTGCCAGAGCTTCTGTATTATTTAATCTCTCTACAGGGTTTCCTCAAGCATTTTTCTCCAATTCTTCTGCTTCGTCATCTGACTAATCATCCAATCCAGTGTCATTTCCCCCCCCCAAATAAATTCAAGGGACTCCAAACCTCTTGTTGCTCTTCATTCCCTCCCAACTGTGCATTGGTAGGATCCTCTTGGTTTTGAACAGGCCCCATGAGTACAGGTACGTCTACTACTTATTCTATTCGAACGCCAGGAAAAAGGGATGGTTCCTAGTTTATCAAAATTTGACCTGTGAATTGCTATGAGGTTTGGTTCCATTGAGATCAAGCCCATAAAATTATTAATTTGATTAGTCCATGGTAGGTAAGGGAGGAGTTTGGATGCTTGGTTGTTCTAACAAACCCCTCCATATGATGTAGATCATTGAGTATATAAAATGGAATGTTCAGTAAGGCCCTATGATGGAGATGAGATAATAGAGGAATGCCAGAGTAAAAAACCATTTGTTACCTACCTTCACAGGTGAGCTATCTCATGATGAAACCCATTCAGGCATTTGAAGAATTCAGTCCATCCCACAACTTCCAAAATAGTGAAAACTTTGGCGTTTCTTCTCAGTTCTCGCATATTTGGAGGTTCATGCCAAGCTGGGATACCCATGTTTATTTGACTTCAGAATTGTTTATCAGTTCAACAAATTATAGGTCCCGATAATAGAGGCTAAAGCACAAAGTATGCATGAACAACTGAGAGTGGAGTTGGGTGAATTCAGAAAGTTTTAGAGCATGGAAATGTTTGGAATTTTTTCCCAAATTAGGAAAGGTGGTAGTTACCAGGTAACATAAATGGCCATTAAGTCGTATGAAGGGACAATTACCAATATGCAGGTGTAATAATGGGCACAGAAAGGAATTTATGATTAATGTTGTCAAATCTAGTTAACGCTTAATCAAGCAAATAATCAGAACCATACCTTTGAAAATATGCGATGCATGTTAACCTTTGGAAAATAGTAGAGCGTGTGAAATGAAGCCATTTAAATTTAATCATTATTCCAGGCATGCTGTAGTGACATTTTCTTTTGGCAGACAAAAACCATCATGTCAATCTCAACGGAAACATAATGAATGCTGTAAAATAAATCAGAATTGCTGCCATCAGGAATTGGAGCCAAATCTTGAGGAGTCACTAACCAAGGTTGCAAAGAGTTATGCCAATAATGGAGGAGTCACAGCCGCGAACCATAGAGAAATCAGGCATTTTGGCAGAGTCACGGCCCTCAAGTATAAAAAAAGCATCCAGTTTTGGCAGAGTCACAGCTGTTGAAAAAGGTAACATAGTAAAAATGGAATGGTGTCGCAGCTTTTAAAGAAGGTAAAAATGGAGAAAAGTGGAACGGTGCATAGCGGCCAGAATTGAAAAAAAGGCATTAAGTTATGGTGTTGCAGCTGTGGGGAATGGGGTAAAGGGTGGGACTTGATGGTGTTGCAGCTAGAGGAAAATGGGAAAATAGGCAACGATTTGACTGTGTTGTAGCTACGTGTAATGGGATAAAGGGCAGGAGTTTACGTTATTGCCGCTACGTAGAACTAGATAAAGGGAGGAATTTTGCGGTGTTGCAGCTGCGCAGAATGGGATAAAGGGAAGGAGTTTATGGTGTTACAGCTATAGAAAAATGGAGAAATAGGAAACAATTTGACGATGTTGGAGTTGGGCCGAACGGGATAAAGGGCAGGATTTTACGATGTTGCAGCTATGTAGAATGGGATAAAGGGAGGTATTTTATAGTGTTGTAGCTACAAAAAAAAAAGGCAAAGTATTACAGTGTTGCAGCTACAACAAATTTTTTCAAGGAATTTTCTTCTTATGTAGGAAGTTACAGAAGGACGACCCTGGTCGATAGGCCTGATAATGACCACTGCTCCTTAGGAGATTCCTTGCACATTTTTTATTTTTTTTAAACGGATCAAGTGCAAAAGAAAAAGATAAAAATAATGGTAAAAATATCAATTTATTTATGTACAAAATTTTTTATATGATATTTACAGTAACTATCTAAGGATTGAAAGGGGCAGAGAAAGATTCATGCCCTTGTTCTAACTGGTATTCTAGATCACCTCCAATCTATGAAGTGAATGCATCTTTTGAAATGGGATTATGGTACAGTCGCAGCTTGTGACCATTAGCAAATAATGGTGCACGATTCTCAATAATGGTTACGAGGAGAACTATACCATTATCTAATACTCTGTCTACTAGGTATGGGCCCAACCATTTTATGAGTAACTTACCCTTGAAATCCCTTTTGAAAGTTGAATCATACAATAATTCCCAGTCTCCTTTGCAGAAGACTTTCTTTTTGATGAATCGGTCATGCCAATTGGATCTATGTTGCTATATTAATACTTTTTGATCCACAGCAGCCAAATGGTTCTCATCAAGTTCATTCAACTAATTCAATCTTCTCTTTTTGGCTTTGATCACATCTAAGTTTACCTCTGTAGCTATCTTCAAAGTCCTAATTTCAAATTCAATGGGGAAGACACCACTTTTCCCATACACCAAGTCATAAGGACAGAAACCTGTAGTATTCCCCCTAGTGGTACAATATGTCCACAATGCTTCCGTAAGTCTATCGGCCCAATCTCTACAATGTTTCTTGACCGTTTGGTAAGGATGGATTCAATAACTTTGTTAGTGGTTTCCACCTGGCCATTGGCATGGGGATGGTATGGTGAAGCTATCGGATGGCGAATATGGTACTTCAGTAGTAGAGCTTCGAATTGATGTGACACAAACTGAGGTCCTCCATCTATAACCACTTCCTTGGGTACTCCAAAATGGGTAAATATTTCACCATATAGGAAATTGATCATAGCCCAATCATTGGCTTTCACCAAAGGCACAACTTCTACCCATTTCATCATGTAGTCGGTACAAACCAATATGTAGGATTTCTGTCTATAATGAGGGCTCATAGGACCAAAAAAATCTAAGGCCCATCTGTCAAAAGGTTCAACCACCAGTTGTGGTTGAATAGGCATTTGATCCAATCTATTAGGTTGGCCCATCCTCTGGCAGGTTTCACAAGACTGGACATATCTTCTTGCATCCCTAAAAAGGGTCAACCAATAGTAGCCCATTCTCAGTGCTTTGTGTCCTATCCTCTTGTCTACAAAATTTCCCCCACAAGGCTCATCATGGAAAGACTTCAAAATACAGAATATTCCATCTTCTCTTATGCATCTTCTTGTTATAGCTGATTTCACCACTCCAGGTGAATCACACTTTGTATGGCCTTCCCTTGTCCCGTTGCAGACTCCTTAGACCCTATGGACCATTTTTTGTCCTTTGACATTTCCTTGATCATCCCTAAAAACATATGAAAAATGATACACATGAATTTTAAACCTATAAGCATGTATATATGCGGGTTTTCCCACTAAATCTGTGTACATCGGGATGTGTGCATAATCCAAATCCTTTTAGAGTTTTCCTTGTCATGGATCTGACTCATTTGACTCCTGACCTTCCCTATGCCTTGAGATCGCTTGGATTCGACCTTTCATTACCCCTTTGAAAAGCTATATAAGGAACCCCTTGGTACATTGAAGGCATAAGAGAGAATTGAGAACAAAGAAACTATAGTCCATTATTGCCAGAACTTATGCTTGAGTCTGCATCCCTTTCTCCCTTGGAGCACTAGTGTGTTCTTCCCAAGCTTGCCTTTTGCTTGTGAGGTTGCTATCGAGAGATGGAGGATTGAGGTGGTGGAGGCCCAAGTGGGGGATTCAGTTTTACGGTTCGTAGACGTACCGTCAGAGGTTGTATCTTGTAATCTCTGATTTATATTAATAGAAATATCTTTTCCTATAAAATAATGTCTGTTTGAATGAATATTTTATCCATTGGATTATGTCAAATGCTTCTACATTATTGATTATATATGCTATAATAGATCTAACACCATGATATATATAATGCTTGTATTGTTTACTTGTTGTCTAGGAAGTAATCTACCAATTCAAGCTGAAGATTGGAAAGCTCAACGGGGATCTACTTCAACCGTATAGAATAAGGTATGAGGTCTGTTCCTTTAGTGTTAGACATTTAATTTCTATTGCATATTGGAAAGGATTTATTTCTAGAGTCAAGATGTCTATTGTGGTATCCCAAACCATAGGAATTTCTCTCCGTAACAGAATTGGCGACTCCACTAGGGAGTTCCTAGTAGTTGTCCTTTGGGGGTTGTTTAATCGGCATTCAATGAATTTGAATTTCTCTTTCTTTCTTGTATCTGTGTTGGGTCTGGGGGCATGTATGCCTGGTAGTGTCTGATCGGTGTGAAGTTTGTCTCAGCTTGTCTATTTCCCTTGAGTTAATGTACCTTTCTTCTTGTACATGAGTTTTGAACTTACAGTCGCGTACACAGGCAGATTCCTTTGATATTTCCACGTATACATGCGGGTTTACTGTGAACAGTCATGTATGCCCTTGCTTTTTCCTTTTCATGGAATATAATTGGTTACTAGGTGAATTCGTGTATTTGCTGAGTCTCCTTTGGCACTGCCTGAGTCTATTTAGATCTCTGTTTCTAACCAGAAACGTTTTTTTTAGGCTAAATTTTTTCCTTTTAGAAGATTCTTGTCATGGAATTTTTGATTTTTTGTTTGAGATTAGTGCATTAGAGTTCTTTTACCTTAGTGCTTTGCTTGGGTGCTGTTTGTATGTGCTTGAAGAGTCTAGGGGTTGTAGAATCATTCTTTTGCTTTTTTGCATCTCTTTTATTTCAAAAAATCCAAAAACATTTGTTTATCATCATGCATTGCATTTTGCATCTTTGCATTGTACTTGCACTAGATTTGTTTTGGAGTACTAGTTAGGTCTTCATATAGGAAAAATTTGCATTCATCATTTGGAGAAGAATTGTGCATTTCATGTAGTAGCATACCCTGTTTTCATGGACACAATGAATTTGCATTGATTGTTAGGTGTGCATTTTACTTCATGTTGCGTCATAACACCATTAGTTGCATGGTCATATCCCTTTTTTGAGTAATAAATCCAACTAAAATCAATGCTAAATTAAAATTAATTACACTCTTTTCTTTTCTAGGGTGCACCAACAAGCTTAGGTTTTAGGATCTTGGAATAGTTCATTGTAAGTCAATTTTCCAAGATCACTAAACAATAACATGCATGTTTCTGTCCAGGTGAGTGTGTCAAATCTTTGGAATTAGTGTTTCTCAGAATCCTCCTTTCAAAAGGGAGTTAAGCATGAGGCAGTGTGAGCAGTTATTTATCTCGATGACCCCTAGTCATAACTGAGTAGCACTGGAGATATTTCTAGGATTGTATTCGTATCTGGGTCCTCTTCTGAGAGTTTTGGGCTTTGCTACCCTACCCATATGGTCATTCCCACCTATGTCTATCCGCCTGAGAATTGATTATATTGAGGTGACCTTAGTGGCCTTACCTAGGATATCAAGGGGGTACTTTGTAGGGGTTATTCTGCAGGTGTCACGGCTAGGTTGGGTTCAGACAGCATAGTCGCTTTACGCATTGAAGCTGAGGGCCACAATAATTGGTTACGTACCTACACTTGTTGTGTATGGGAGTCTTAAGCCTCTCCTAGGCAAGACATACATGCTTCATTCAGGAGCTCATTTATCCATCCCTTGTTTTCGTGCGTTTGGCTTTAGATTTTAGTAGTGATTGCTCTGTGCACGATAGTTGGCCTAGGGTTTACATAAATAGTGAGTCTTTTCTATTTTTTGAGTCATTGTGGATTCAGGGGTGGTTCCTCTCCATTCTCGTCGTTTAGCAGGACTACCGCCTTCTACTTCCCCTCCTCCTTTGGGAGAGTGACCTGGAGAGTCCAAGTGGACTATTTCACACATTGATTCACCTACCATGGGAGACCATTTAGAGGATATCCCTGAACCACCTCCTCCCATTCGTGTAGACGATGGGGAGTTTACTCCTACTTATGATCCTTCACCCGACTTGGCTGAGTTAGGTCCTGTGATTTCTAATATAGGAACCATGCACGACAGACCTACTCACTCCAAGTCTGATTCCCCATTGACACGTTACTGGTATGGAATGTCGGAGGATGCCGAGACTCATTTTGAACCTACCAGCACTAGCTACGGTAGTTATGCTATGTCTGGTTTCCCTACACATGATTTGGCATTTCATGTCAAATTTGACTTTGAGCCTAACACTATTCTTAGGGGCACTCTCATTCCTTACCATCTGGAGAGGTTTGGGAGAACTAGTCACATTGCACCTTCCATCCCAGTGGTGGAAGTTACATTGCACGGAGCGTATCTTCCTACCTACAGAGTGTCTCATGGGGCATCACATGCGATGGCCTATAGACCCTATTATGGGATGCAGTATGGATAGGGTTCTTCACCTTATAGAGGCGGGTATCAACAACCTGCTTACTCTCCTAATTATGGCTTTGTAGCTCCTACTATTCAAGTTCCACTGCACTATGGCGCTTCCATGCCACCCTATATGAGTCATACAGGAGGAGGACACTATGGCCAAGGCTGTGGTGTTAATCAAACCTATATGAATCAGGGAGCGGTCCATCGACCTCATCATCCTAGGCTCCCTTTTCTCACGATGCTTAATCTTCCTGACTTATCAATATTGATGAACGATCCTGTGGCTCACGACCCGGCTTGGATGGCTGTCCCTACCAAACTTCCTTTGGACATACCTAATTTCGAAGGCAAACTGGGAGAGGATCCAAGTGAACACATTACCACATTTCACCTATGGTGCTCTTCAAATTCCTTACATCACGACTCAATCCATTTGAGAGTATTTCAATGCACCCTTTCAGGGCCTACCGTGAAGTGGTATATAGAGTTACCCTAGGGAGCTTTCGCTTTGTTCGATGACCTTGCGATGAATTTTCTTAATCACTTCTAGGTACCAGTGTGTTATGATGTTGGTATTGAACTCTTTTCGACATTTTGGCAAGATAAAGCCACACATATTTCTGACCATATTCAAGAGTGGCGTAGACAGAAGAGGTTAATTAAAGCTTTTATACCGCTGGAGTTCCTCCTCGAGTGGTTCCTTAAGTGATTATTGCCATATATAGCGAAGGATGTTTCCACATCCAGAGTGCAAAATGAGGAACAAGTGATTTTTAGGGCACAGGAACTGGACTTGATTTATGCTTAGCCAGTTTTGTTGTATGAGATTATTCCCAATGGTCCTCATTCCAGTTTTGATCCCAAAGTCAAACATGGACCACATGTTGATGGCATTATGGGTTTTGCAAGTGCGAAACCTGTGGATTTGGTTGCAAAACAAGTTAGTCAATTGTCAGTCAACCAATCTGCTTCGGGACAAGCTACGGCTTCGTCTCAACCCGCCCAAATGATGAGTGTACTCTCTATGCAATCGTTGGACCAGAAGGGTAACCAGTAACCCGGACGGAATAGAAAAAAGAGTAAAAATAATCGAAAGGGTGGGAATAAGAATGAGAATGTGAACAATAATGACAAGAATGGTAGAAATGTTGGGGGGGACAAGCAAGCTAAACATAAGATTAAGTTCCCTTGCAAGTTGTCTAGGAGTTGAGTGGGAGGAAAGACAACTCCAATTTTGTTTTCCCGACAATGGTGTTAGGTTCCATACTCAATTTGTTTTATGTTTAGTATTGGAAAATTATATACTAAGTATAGATATGAATTTTAAATACATTTCCTTTTATAGTAGATTATACTATGCATGTGTTCCTAACATTTTTCCTATATGCATGTTATGATTTAGTATAAATTGTTCTTTAATTAAAGAATGAAAAAAGATCATAGATCGTATTATTTTAGTTATATTTTCAGTTAATCTATGTTTGGGCTTCCATACTCGGATTAGATTGGATCTAATGTTTGTATAACTAAAGAATCTGCACGAATGTATCTTAAGAATCCATATATCCGTTATGAGTGTATGGATGGCTATCTCTCCGGGACAGGTTAATCAACCAACCGAGCACTTGGATAACCAGAGTAATGCCCAATTCATAGATGTGGTTCATATCTTAAAGTATGTTTGCATATTTTCTATTAAACACATTTTAACTAGACATTAGATTTGAGTTCTTTCAAAACTAATCGTATGCCCTAGGAACTTAGGTTTTTCATACATAGTTTACGTCTGCTCTAAACTTTGTTATTTTATAAATTTTCTAAATAATAATTATGTTTGAAGAACACCTATAGTTATGCCGTGATAGCTAACAAAACAATTTATAGAAGGAATTTATATGTAAACCAACAATCGAGTAACCCTAATGTGAAATCAATAAATGTAATCACTAAACAAAAGGAATCTAGACAGTCCCAAAAAAATGATAAATATAGAGAGAAGAGTCAAATGGATTGACATTTTAACATAGTAGTAATCAAATATACAACGATTTTCAATTGGCTATTCATACCCATTTGGAACCAAATTTGAAATATACTTTTTTATAAACAATCGATACATGTCCCACTCAAAGTTCTGTATAATAACACAATCAATAATTAGATCTAGTTAATTATAGAGTAAATTTATGTTTGTCAAATAAAATTAAATTCGTACACACTATTCACTGGTATCCATATCCAAGGATAGTTAGCATTTCCAAACAATTTAACCACAATCGAATCATATCAACTAAAATAATAATTTTGATTAAGCTTAAAGCTTAAATAGAATTATCTCAATCAACAAAGTTTTCCAAACGTTAAAATATCATCGTGGTTGTGACCCCATCCATTGGAATCCACTCTTTAGAATAAAATGTAATGTACATCCAAATCTGATGGAAAAAAAACTCATTAAAACGTGAGAGGATATGAATCCTTTATTATAAGCTAGTACAAACCCCTAAGGGTTTATCATAAGAAAATAAAAAAACGTATCTTTGGAGAGGCTCTGAAATTCCTTTCCACTTTTGGACTACAAACCCAATGGGAAACCATTGCAACCCTTAAAATACCAAAGCCTTACCACGTGATCGTGGATG
>LPNX010344843.1:0-108508 GCA_001517045.1 Pseudotsuga menziesii | reverse complement strand
TATTGATGTGTATACTAAGTATATATATTGAATGATATGCACATAAACTAGAATAGAAGAAAAATGGGGGACAATGGTCTAGTAAGTTGACTATTAAAAAAGTGATTTTTTATTTGGTTGGTGGAAGGGAATTATACCCACTAATGAGACATTAGTTGTAATGATATGCACGAAAAATACAAATATGATAATTAAAATAAATTATTAGAGGTACCTACAAAAAAATTGAGAATAGTTGTAAAAAGATGAAACGTAGAAAATGAGATTACCTTCCAGAATATATAACTTTTATTTAAGGAAAATATGTATAACTACCCCATATTATCGTTCTTCTAAAATTGATATGTTAATTTTTTTGTAAAACATAATGCATATGTTCGTGTTGGTCCACATGTTTGGTATGCAAATTGTCAAATTTCGTGAAAAAAATATGTAGAGCCATAAGTAACAAGAGGATCTTGTGCAAGGATATTTTCCCAAAATTTTAAAAGTTAATTTTATATTTTCAAATTAAGGAAGTCAGTGAATCCCTAAAATGATATGGTCGAGGGTTGGTCAACCCTATCATACTCTTAACATAATCAATCAATTTTTTTAGTTTGTAGGTATTGTGTAGTCTTATGCGGGTTCTTTTTTGTTTCTGAAATAAATGAGCGAGACAAAAGTTATAGAAAAAATAAAGGTGTTATGTTTTATACAAATTTGAAACGAGTACAATTAAAAATGAATTAAAAATAGAAAACAATAACATAATTATTCAAAATATATATAGTTAGAATCTACACGCATAGCTCGACAAGTGTGTGTAGTTTCATACGTAGTGAATAAGTGGAGCATATGTAGAGCAAAGGGTGAAAAACATGAAGTTACATATTTGGGTGTGTTTTTCTAAATCTTGGTCCAAATGTACAAGGGAACCAAACAAAAATTGGATTTAAGGGTGCATATGTGTAAAATCACACACACATACTCATGTGTACACATATTAGCATCCATGTGTATTGGCACATACATCTGTTAGCACACACACACACACACACAATTTTGCACCTCTCTTTTCCTTTGCTTCTTGTCACTAAACCTCCCTCCCTCACTATAACTTCACCACCCCTCTCTCTATTGAAATATTGTAACTTTGAAGGATATTCTATTGTACTTCTGTTGTATATTTCTCCTTCAAAGATGTTATTCCTCCATTTGGAGATGTCCTTCATGTAATTTGTCATGTAAAAGTCATGAGGTGAACCCTTCGTTGTAAGTTGGGGCAATAGTACCCACAAAAGTAATATATAAAATGTACTTTGAGTCTCCCTAGGTAGGTAGGTCGGACCTAATTAGGGAACCTGACCGACCAAGTTGGTTAGCTCAGTCACTCACCTAATGAATAAATAGGTGAGGAACCTCTCTCATTTACAAACACCTTACGTTCAAGCATTGGGCAAGAGAGAGAGAGAGAGTCTACTGTGGAAGATGAGCAATTATTCTTGTTGTTGGTTTTTACACTGTACTTTGTCAAATTATATACTGAGGAATTTTTGCGGTGTTTTCTCCCTTGTGGTTTCCCCGAGGAAAATCTTTGTGTTCTCTTGTGTTGTTGTACTTGTCTTTTTTCAGTGATCCTTTTATTATGGTCATTTTGTTATGATGCTAAATGTTTTAGATCTTGTAAAACCATTAAAAATAAAACATAGTATTAGAGCCACCCTGAAATAAGTCTTTGTGCAACCAAAACACGGCTACAACTACAACTACTGGAGATTAGGGTTTCATGATTAAAAACCCTAAAAGGAAAAATATAGTAATATTGGAATTTTAGTTATAAATCAAGTTTTATGAAGGATTAAAAGATTAAAATTTTAAAGGCCGAAGTTGAAATCTTTTTGTACCATGTGTGAAATTTTCAGCCTCGGATTTGCTATAATCTAGGAGATATGATTCCTCCAACTCAGGGTTCTAGCCTCCCCTAGAATTCAGCCTTAAACCGATGACCTAGGGAGAATTGCTATATCTTGGGCCAGGAAGGTCCAAATGAAATTTTGAAAAATGTTTCAGATAGGGAATGTAATGTAGTTTGAGTGGTCAAAGTTTCAGACCCTGAAGGTGAAACAGTGACATGTTTCATTCCATACAAGTTCGCTATGATGAAAAGTCCTAAAATACGTCACTTTTGAAAACTTCACATAAGTCCCACCTTGTGAATACAATTCTTATCTAACCTATGGGGTTAGAAAGAAGATAGATTCGGATACTACAGGATGAAGTTTCATACCTTGAGGAGAAGAAACTTTGGAGCTATAGCAGAAACAAGATTAGTAAATTTTGTAGAAGAAACTAGAAAAAAACTAGGGCTTCATGTTTCAGGGACTTCCCTCTAGCAATTAGTTAAAAAAGGAGTACCATAAAACTCTCCCTAGGAGAGCACATATTTCTATGTAATAAGTTTCTCATTTTGTGGACTTTCAATTTTTGACCTAACACTGTTACCGAGAAAACTAAGGCATCAGATATTTTGCAGTTTTGTCCATAGTTTTGGGTAAATAAGTATGTTGCTCAGCTCGCCTTGGGGAGGCATGTCTTTCTATACAATCAGATCTGAAAGATAGCCAATTTGAAAATTTATGGTTTCTTTGTCAAACCCTAGGTCTACCAGAAGCAATCTTCCAGAAGAGCCTTCAAGCAAGCATCAAGTTGAAGTAATCTCATTGGTAAGTTATATCCTCTCTATTTCCATTTGAGGTTCTCATTTTTACAAACAGTACCAATATTGAGGACAAGCTTGAAAGATTCAATAACTTCTAAGCATGGAAGTACAGTGTGCTTCTCATAATTAAAGAAGCATTACAGGGAGAATTATGTCAAAGAAGGATCTTGATTGATGACAAAAGAAGAAGAGATGGATGAATATGACAATCAATCCCTAACAACTCATGCCAAGAAGAGAAAGAAAAATAAGGAAGAACAATCCCAAAAAGAATAAAGGGACTTTAGAAGAAGGAAATCTCACAACTCAGATGTTCAATTGTGATGAAAAATGACACTTTGCGAAAGAATGTTCCAAGAAAGAAGAATGGAAGGATGATTTGATCAAGAAAGACTAGTTGATCATACAGAACGATGTTTGGATATGATTCTGAGACATAAAGGGAATTTTTGTAAAAGTCTTCCAAGAATATCTACAAAATCAAGTATACAAGAGATCGAAGTATCAAAAGATACAAAGCAAGGTTCGTGGTTTCTAAGAGAAAGAGAGAATCGATTATGGAAAGGAACTGCTCTAGGGGCTAGACACACCTCTTCAGTGGTGGATATTACACTAGACAGTTGGTGTAATCAAAGTAGAAGAATTGATCCAGCAATCTATAGGTTTTGAGACTCTATACAAAGAAACACCTATGCATAGTACAAATCTTGAGTCTTTGTACAAGCTCAGCAGGAACCCATGGGATATCACATATAGTTAAATGAGGATATTGAGGATCAACTAGAGTGATGGAGATCCCAACTTTTACTACAAGGTTGAATATAGAATCCTACAAAGGACGAGAAGCTCATAGGTGTGTGTATGAGAAAACTTGCAACAAAGTTCAAGATGAAGGATCTTGATATCTAGTGACCTCGACATGTGACATGGATGGATAAAAAGAAAAATTAGTAGCAAAGGAGTCTAACTGTCACTCCAATTTCCTAATGTAGAGAATACAAGGTACAATGGGAGTATGGTGCTCCACCTCAGAGCAAGTGACTACAATAGATCTCAAAGTTCGAGAATCTTAACATGATTCTTGGGAATATAGGTCCTCAAAATCAGACGATGGATTTGAACACATTATCACAGACTCAAATAATTCAAGAAGATAGAGATCAATATGGAGTCTGCCTAAAAAACAAATATAAGTATTTGAATTTTCATTTCCTATATATCTAATTGTTCATTTATGTACATAGATATGTTCTTAGATTTAGGAAGTGTATTATGAATGTTAAAGTGTTTTGAATTTATGAACAGTTTACTGCTAATATGCATATGATGGGTAAGTGTCATACGGTCTTGTACAACATTCCATTGCTGCTTATCTAGAATGAAACCTATTTGCTGACATAATGTCTTGGTAGAGGTGAAAGGCATTTAGAAACTTACCGTATGTATACGGGATATGGATGAATGTTTTATTAGCTAAAATAGTTGCATAATTATATAACACATATCTTTATACATAAGAATTTGTCATTATGAATATGTTATAAAATGTTTCTAATCATACAATTGCATTTGACTTGTAGGAAGGATTATATGCAATCACTTACAAGAGAAGAAATGATGAAGTTGCAAATGTATGATGTAGTTACAAATGTACAAAAGGAGAATGATAAAGAACAAGTTACAGAAGGGAGTTGTAAATATCAAGTATGTACCTACAGAGGAATATGTGGCAAATGTGTTGAAAAAGCCTATACACTACAACAAAACCCTCTGATTAACGTCTCTTTTAGCTTCCTTTTTAGCGTCCATTATCACTTTTAGTGTACTTTTCATCATTTTTTGGAAAAAGTGGATGCTTTTCCACGGGATGGCACTTTTAATGGGATTATTTTCATCTCTTTTTAAAAGTTGTTGCTATTTTAGATGCTAATTAAAATCCCAATGAGCGTCCCAATCAACATCCTAATTAGCATCCCAATTAGTGTCCCCTTTTAAAATTTTGTGCTATTTTGGATTCTAATTAGCATGCCAATTAACATCCCAAATAGAGTCCCAATTAACATCCCAATTAGTGTCCCAATTAGCATCCCAAATAGCATCACAATTATCGTCACTTTTTAAAAGTTGGTGCTATTTTGGATGATAATTACCATCCCAATTAACGTCCCAATTAGCGTCCCAATTTGCATCACAATTAGCATCCTAATTAGCATTCCAATTAACATCCCAATTAGTGCCCACAAAAGCATCCCATATAACACCAAGAATAGCCTCCAAAAAAATGTCCTCAATAGCATAACACCGTATATTAATCCAGGGTTAGCGACAGAAATTGTGCCACGAATTTCGGTAGGAATTGCTCCTAGAAAAGATGCAACATAGGGCCAGGTATAGCACCTAGAATAAGGCTAGAAATTTCGAAAGGAACCACGCTAGGAATTGCACTAGGTTTAGAGCTAGGAATTCTGTTTGGAAAGCATCTAACATAACATTAGATATATCAATGTCAATGTCAATGATCATGATTCATGTGATAGTACTTTTGGATCTTGATTTATCATAGTAGCACCTAAATGATCATAATTGTGGTACTTTTGGATCTTGATTAATCCTAATGAGGGGTAAATTAGCTTAATGTGACCTAAATTTCTCTAATGGCATTTGAGTGTCCCCAACAAAATTTGATAGACCCTAATGGCATATGATTGGCCCTAACAACATGACGATGATGCATTACAATAATTATGATGGATCGTATGGATATGATTTGATAAGTATAAGACTATATCATCCATTCTTCTAAGGTAGTATGGCTCCTTGCTCATTATTATTGCAATTATATTGATGATGACTACGGTAATGACAATTATGTTGATTTATTATATGATGATAATGACTATGTGGGTGTGGATTTCAATGATGATTATGCATGTGGTATCACTTTTGGATCCTAATTGATTCTACTGGCACATGAATGTCTGTAACGACATCTAAACAAACCTATTATCATAGAAATGACTGAAATGACATATAAATTACCTTAACAATTACATGATATGAATGCTAATGTTAATGAGTGATTAAGAACACTAATGGCATATGCATGACCATAATGACAATGATTTTTTTTATGATGTACTTAATGCTAACAATGATGATGATGATGAGGATGATGATCAAGATGATGTTGATGTACCATATGGCATTGATGATGACAATGATGATGATGTCGATGTCCACAATGATGATACATGTATTAATGCTTCTGCATATTGCAAAACTTGAGATATTGGAGTTAATAACAAGTAATAGAGGTTGTAAGGTGTTGACCATAAAAAAATTATTAGCCATTGGGATTTATGTTACAGAGAGAATTTACTATGGCTTTGGGTACCACAACATATAGCTTGACTTCAGAAATCAATCCTTTCCAATATGCAATAGAAATTAAATATCTAACACTAAAGGATCAGACCTCGTACCTTATTCCAGACGGTTGAAGTAGATCCCTATTGAGCTTTCCAACTTTAGCTTGAATTGATAGATTACTTCCTCAACAACAAGCAAACAATACAAGCATATTACATATATTGGAATTAGATATATTCTAGCATATATAATCAACAATGTATAAACATTTGAAATCACCCATGGATGAAATATTCATTCAAACATACATTATTGGATAGGAAAATATATTTCTATTAATATAAAATCAAAGATTATAATGGATACAATCTCTGTTGGCACGTCTGCGAATCGGAGAAACTGAATCCCCCACTTGGGCCTCCACCACCTCAATCCTCCATCTCCCAATAGCAAGCTCACAAGCAAAAGGAAAGCTTGGGAAGAACACAAAGTACTTTAAGGGACAAAGGGATGCAGACTCAAGCACAAGTTCCGGCAACAATGGACTATAGTTTCTTTGCTCTCAATTCTCTCATATGCCTTCAATGTACCATAGAGTTCCTTATATAGCTTTTCAAAGGGGTAATGAAAGGTCGAATCCGAGCAATATCAAGGCATAGGGAAGGCCAGGAGTCAAGTGAGTCGGATGCATGTCAAGGAAAACTCCAAAAGGATATGGATTTTGTACACATCCCGATGTACGTGGTTTTAGAGGTCAAACCCATGTATATATGCAATTAAGGGTTTAAAATTTGTGTATATGAATTTTCACATGTTTTTAGGGATGGTCAAGGAAACATCAAAGGCCAAAAAATGGTCCAAGGGGTCTAAGGAGTCTGTAGAGGGATAGGGGAAGGCCATACAAGTGTGATTCACCTGGAGTGGTAAAATCAGCTATAAAAGATGCCCCCTAATGTGTGAGGCCAAAGGGGTCATACGATGGCCGAAATACATTATAATTCCATCACAAAAGTGGAGTGATGAAGGATCCCAAATGGAAGACCAGCCACCCAATTAGCATAGTATAATGATACAACTCTGCACATAACTGCAAATACATATAGTAGTCCCAGATACATAAGAGTACAATGGCCATCAATAGGCATGATACAAGATATCACATAAGTGGTCATCGCCACGTACAATATATATAGATTAGAATCTCCATGATGAAGATATACACAAGACCATGTTCTCCATAATGGCTGGAAACGTTTGACATATACTGGATCAAGTCACGAGAGTTGAAATCTCATGAACACCGGCACGATCAAGGAGGTAGCATATAAGAGATGCCACCAATCTGGAAGGTCTTCTACACAAAAATCTACGAGTACATGTCCTACTATGTGAATAGAGGTGTCGAGGTCGAACATAGCAGTTCATCGTTTGATTACCGATCATTGATGTTTACCGTTAATAGACGTGAGATCACCCACCAATAATGAAAATGGGAATCAAGGTACTAGAGTGCAAACTAACAAGTGTGAATAAATGTGTTGAGGTTGAACACTTGAGAGGATCCATTGATTAGGGGACATTGATGTATTCCCAAAGACTGTTAATGGCGAGAGAACCTACCACTAATGACTGCAAGTCTCAAGGCATTCAACAATGACTCTATATTCCAATCCCAGAATAAATGATCTAAAGTCGATGGGATGAAATCTATTGGAAGGAGGGAATTAAGGCATCCCCCATCATCCAACACGAGGTACTCAACAAATTTGTATAATGTGGAAGGAATCAATCATAAGGTGCACGAACCAGTAACTGTACTTGGAATGGTCGACATGCAAAGTCAAGGTAACTGAGGAATGGCCGACTCAAGTTTCAAATTCCTTCAAACAAGAGCATAACGGTGAATGGTGACTTATGTAAAGGCAACATAGACTCGATATACAAAACTGGGAAATCTCTGTGACATAGGAGGCATCGACAGAGGCTCCATGGGGACTGGAAGCTTAACTAGTCGGTGGAGATAAACGCAGATAAACGAGTACAGCTCTTACAGTCAAACTATAAAACCAACCAATGGATGTGATATACAGTGCTTTGTTTGAAGGAAACACAACTCGACAGCTGCCAAAGATAATATCTTTCCTTGTCTAACTTTTTGGTTTTTTGATTTTTTTTTTTGGACTTTTTCAAATATTTAAAAAGCTTGAAAAAGAATAAAACTGCTTTATAGTTACAGACTAGGAGGAGACGAGTGTCATAGGGACAAACAAACTAGTTCCAAGCATTGGAACATGCCTATGCTCAATGCAAGGATACCTGTGTAGGATATCGACACTCGGGGGAAAATCCCCTCTCAGTAAAAAGGGAATCAAGCTACAAAGGATATATAAAATGGATTTGCATGGCTAGACATGAGACAAGCTCAGGCTATATGGGTGAAGCATATTGTTAGGGAAGCCGGCATAAAGCTCAAAACGGCAGGTAAAGCTCATGATCATGCAATTACAACTTGACATAAGGGAGTCCTGAGGGAAATAGGCCAGAAAAAGATCAAGAGGAGTATGAGGCTCTTGTGAAATGTCATGGAAATACTATACAAGGGACTCCCACACCCTAAAGGACAAAATGTCAGCATGGGCACCAAATGAAACTAAGGCGCTAAGTAGGGTACCCATGTAAGGTCAAGCTCTACCACTCATACCATGCCACTTCTAAAACAACAAGAAGGTTCTGTGACATAATAGAGTGGGTTCATACCTAAGGCTATGATGAAACGGTCATAAGGTCATGCAAAATGCAAACGGTGATGAAACCTAACCTATATTCCATTTTAGACATGATACCTGTGATCGGCATGAACGGGTCAATCCAACGGCTAAAACGACACTCAAAAAGGTCTCCTACATCATGAATTAGGTAAAAAACGGTCCAAAATGATTAGAAATTGTCGAAACTATAGGAAAGGGGGTAAATTTTTTTGAAAATTTGAAAAAATTCTATAAATAGTAAAAAATTCAAAACATTATACAACATTTGAAATTTTTACCCAATTGAGCTCAAATTTTCATCAGTGAATGCCAGGAGATCCAGCAGGTGGAATCCACTACCATTTCTTCCAGGTACTTACCCATGCTCTTCTCTTCCATTTCAATGCAATTTTTATCAAATTCCATGGTCATTTGAGGTTTCTAGGCCATTCTAAAAAGGGCATTGCAGCCCCCACGAAAATCGAGGGTTTTTCTGCGTATAGGGCTGGATATATGTGGAAAATTCCCTCACAGTCGCGTACATATGTGGCTGTTTGGAAAACAGTCACATATGCAGCCGCGCATGAGGTTTTTTAAGTAATCTAATGGGAAAACTTGCAATTTTTATGCAGGATGGTCCTATAATGGAGAGAGCATGAACATGGTGATGTAGAGGAGGCAGTAAGGGCCAATCTAATGGCTCAACAAGCGCTATGTGCATGTGGACTCTACAAGTTTTGGTGTCTTGGTGGCTTGAGGGCCAAACCAAGACTATTGCAGATTCTAGTGGATTACTGGGATCTGGACTCTGAGTCCTTCCAGATAGATGGGATGTCCCTCACTATAGAGGTGGAGGACATATACTTTATTACTGGAATTTCCCGACGAGGGGAAGTAGTGAACCTTCATTCTCGTGGTGGGCCCGGAGGTGGCCTGACTATCGATGAGTACATTGTGGTGTATTGCTATCTAGACATAGAGAAGGTAGGGAGTCAGATCCCCACCAAATCTATATAGGTGCTGGGCCTAAAGGCCATACTACTGACATTGGGAAGGATAGCAGGCTTGGCTTCACTCCACCAGGCCTCGTGGCCTCTGATGTTCTATGTGGTGGAGTGCATGAGACCCACAATCTATGACTGGAGCACTATGTTATTGAGCAACATGAAGCATCAGCTCAGTGAGTGTAAGATGGGCATAGTGCGAAACTTCAGGTTCAGCAACATATTGAGCACATTTTTCTTCAAGCGTGTTCCAGGATTGAGCCCCAGAGTTGATGTTCCTCTTCACGGGGTTCACGATCTAGCCCAATGATGTTGGGTGGATCCGATGCACAGACAGGGGGGAGTTAGGGTGGTCAACCCCTATCCAACTGATTTCTTTTTGTGGTGGTGACGACAGATAGTTTCCATCGATGACTACCCCTATGCGGGGATTGATTTTCAGGGGGACCCGAACATGTCGCTACCACCAAGATCGGCATATGGTGACATAGGTAACGAATCTCGACCCTATCTTTAATTTGTTGAGTTATTATTTTTTTTGTTTTCTGATTATATGGAATCAAAAGACATATTTTTTGTGTGAAAATACATAGTGACATCTACCATTTGCATGAATATGTGGGACCATGGCGGCCTGAAGGCTTCCCTTGTCAAAAACGGAAGGGAAGAGGAGATGATATCACGGGTGTGGATGCAGAGTGGACGCTCCAGAGCATTCATACCAATTTTGTCAAGGTGACACACAGGGTTCCCATGGCGCAAGTCGAGGACTTGCCTGAGGCTATGCAGCACTAGGTGGTGGGTGTACCACGAGCATGGGTGCGATTATTCCGACAGCTAGCTAGAGCCATGGTGACCTTCAATGATCACAACCCCCCTCCTCCTCCACAGGATTAGATACCTGGGAGTTATACATTTTGTATTACCATGTATTATATCTTGGTGGCTGAAGAGCCCCATTTTTGTATCATGACACTATGTATTACCACATTTTGGATGTTATATAAAAAGTTTTATGGTGATCGGTTTGTTTATTTACATGTGCAAAAATTTGTGTTTGTGATGAATTTATTGTGTATGAAACAAATTCCAATCTAACACGTAGTTAGCATATGAGTCAGCAACTTGATTATTAATTCTTGGAATATGTATGTATGTTATATTGTCAAATTTTCATTCTAATAATCTCACACGTAAGAATATTTTTAATAACGTCGGATCTCTAACATGGTACAAACCATTAAGCTGTGACACTACTAACTCCGAATCAAGACATACCTCAAGAGAGAGAACACCATGTGAAATGGCATCCCATAGAAGCTCAATAACAACACTATATTCAGCAACATTGTTTGAAGATGGCCGCAAACATATTCCTTTTGAAGACTGTACCTAACCCATAGGAGTATAAATCACCCAAGCAGTAGAGGCTGAGTGTTGAGTGTGATGGCTCACACCATCTGTGAATCCTATGTAGGTGGAAGATTCCATTGACATCTGTCAAAAGAAATAGAAACTAATCACAAACCTGATCACGATAAGAAAAAGACCTAACTATGCAAAGTTGTACAATAATATACAATAACCAGCCTTGGCTGAAAATCATGCATAGTACTTCTTGAGATAGATCCCATTTCTAGGCTCCGCCAAGGCCGTTCCCTCATAATCTACTAACTCATAAGCACCCTTATCTAACACACGTTTGACAACGTAAGGACGACGCCACATGGGGTTAAAATTTCCTGCCCCCAAGGGTTCTTTCGGTTGATCCCACAAAAGGACCAAGTCTCCCTCACTAAACCTCCTTGGACAGACAGACTTATCATACTGGACCTTTACGCAACGTTTATTTACTTCTAGAGCCACCAAGGCATCTTGACACTACTCATCAAGATGCTCAAGGTGGACCAAATGCTCCTCCAATGGTGAAGTGTCTGTTAAGAGTTCTACTGCTAGCTTCAACAAAGAAATCTCGCATTCAACCAGTGATATTGACTCCACTCCATGTACAAGTTGATATGGAGAAAAACCTATGGCAGTCTTAACAACGGTTCTATATGCCCAAAAAGCAGGATATAACATGATGTGCCAATTATTCTTGCTCTGTGCGATGGTTCGTTGGAGAATGGATTTGAGTGATTTATTCACTACTTATACCTGTCCATTCGCTTGAGGGTAGTAAGAAGAGGAATACTCTTGTTTGTACCCTAACTTTAATGCCAACTCTTCCATCATACGATTCTGAAAGTGCGAGCCATGGTCGGTGACTAGCTCTTTCGAAATTCTAAACCGAGTAATAATCTGGTTGAATACGAAGTGCGCGGCTATATCACTATTGTATTTAACTGTAGGAATAGCCTCAGCCCATTTCGGGAAGTAATCAATAGCCACTATGATATGATGATGCCCCCCAGCTGAAGCTGGGTTGCAATCCATAAAATCAATCCCCCACTTAGTGAAGGGACCAACGGTGATGATGGGATGTAATGGGGCAGTTTTTGAGCACATATTACATGGAAACACCTGGAAAGGGTGGCACCTCTTGACCGCATCTACACAATCCTTAAAGATCGACAGCCAGAAATAACCCGCTCTTAAGATTTTTTGGGCTGTAGAAATCCCAGATAAATGACCACCACACGCCCCTCCATGGAAATCATTCAGCATTACCTCAACCTCTTCATGATTTAAACAACATCGTAAAATGGAATCTACCCCATGGCGGTACAAAGTGTTATCCACTATGAGGTAATCCTTAGACATGTGACGTAATCATCGTCATTCATCTCGTAAGAGGTGAGTAGGGACCTTCAATGTTTGTAAATATATAATGATATCCCCATACCATAGGTCTAAGGTTGAGATTAAGAATATGTGTTTGTTGATAAACGTATCTTCAAAAACCAACTCCTCAACCTCACTTGGTAAATCCGATATAAGCTCTGCAAAAATTAATGATTTCTTCTATTTTTCCAAAACAAACTCGAGATCAAATTCTTGCAGGATGACAATCCATTATTATATTTTCCCCCAACCATCCTTCGAGTGAGGACGAATTGAAATGGATTGACATGGGCTACAACCAAGGTTTGACGAAGGAGAATATAATGTCTCAACTGTTGAACCGCATGTACAGTAGCTAAAGAAAGCTTCTCAACATGAGAATAATGAATCTCTGCTTCAATAAGGTTCCAGCTCAGACAGTATATGACATGCTCTTGGAGCTCCTCGTCCTCTTGAACCAAAACCATACCAATCGTCTCCATGGATGCGGCCACATAAAGTAGAAAATCGTGGCTATAGTCTGGAGGACTAATCACTAGGGCCGATGCTAGGGCTCGATTGAGCACATCAAAGGACTCCTGGGCTCGCTCATCCCAAAAAAAGGTGGTGTCCTTCTTCAAAAGACACATGGAGCCTCTAGTCAAATTGGAAAAATTGACAACAAATCTCCGTAAGAAGTTTTCCATGCCTTGCAAACATTGAAGATGATGAATATTTTTCAGGAGAGACAACTGAAGTATTGCCTCAACCTTCAAAGGGTCAACTCTTATACCCTCTTTAGAAATGATGAATCCTAACAAGCGACCTAACTTCACACAAAATATGCACTTATGAGAATTTAACCTGACCAAATAATGGCGGCATCTTTCGAATACCAATCTCAAGTGATAGGAATGACGCATTCTCATATGAGAATGAGCAGTAAGGTCATCCAAAAATACTTCGATAATTGACTTGAGATCATGGAAGATCAAGGTCATTACCCATTGAAAAGTAGCTCCGATGTTTTTAAGGCCAAAAGGCATTATCCGATATGCAAATGTTCCCCAAGGACAAATAAATGTGGTCTTATGTTGGTCCTTAGGTTTAATTTGTATCTAATTATATCTAAAAAAGCCGTCCATAAAGGAAAAAACTTTGCTACCCGCACACTCATCCAAAATCTGATCATTAAATGGTCTGGGGAAATTGTCCTTAGGATAGGAACAATTCAGATCACAGAAATCAATACATATGTGGATTGCTCCTTGCTTCTTATCCACTGGAACGAGGTTTAAAACCCACTCTGTTAAGGGAATGGCATAGATAAACCCAACTTTCAATAGTTTCTCTATCTCTTCCTTAATCGTGGGTTCTTTCCTAGGATTCACTGCATGCAAGCATTTTCGAACAGGCTTAGCATTGGGATAAGTATTAATCTCGTGTTTGACAATACGAGGGTCGATACCTAGCATTTCATCGTAAGACCAAGAAAATATATCATGGAATTCTTTAAACAGCTCGTTGTATTCTTGAACTTCAACATGGGAACATTCTACCCCAATATAGACATTCTCAATCCTGCCAGGATCGCGAGAGATATTGATAGTTATCATTGAAGATATGTTTGCCATGTTTCCATTAGCCATCGGACTAGGAGAGCTTAATGGAACCATAGGACTATCAACTCTCTCACTAAGAACCACCATAAATTCCTCACTCTCCAAGTGGTCGAGCTCAGGAAGAAAGTAAGATCTATGATGGAGTTCCTCCCATGGTGGCTTAACTCCCGACATGGCCTTAATAATCGCTTCATCTAAAGGGAAAACACTATCAAGGCAGTTGTGCACATGAGAAGACTGCACTACCCATGCTGGCAGCACATAAGGGTCCTCCTCCTCCATCCGCGAAGAGGAAGGACTGGGCTCTGCAACACACTCAAGATTAGCTTGATAAGCTACCATAGTTGTAGGCAACTGCACGTTCGTCACAATGGGCTCACTCAGAGTACTCAGTGTAGGAAGAATCCAAGGATCTTCCATATGACTCATGCCAAAAGACACCGATCTCATAGATGTTGAAGCCTCACCAGAACTAGACCCTATCATAAGGATCGGTGCAGGACAACTAAAGCTTCCCATGAGGGATGGATACATGCCTACACCCACACTCCCAGTTGCCGGCTGAGAGTGTTCAATGATCAGGATCGAAGCTCCCGAAGATGTGGTAACTGACAGATTCTTGAATGATGTTTGATCAATCATGACTATCTTCCCTTTAAATGAAAAGCATACAACGCAAAATAGGGAAGAAGCAATGGCTTGCATACTGTACATCCAATTCCTACCCAGCAAGATATTCTAGTCAAGGGGTGCATCAACCACCTCGACCTCTATTTCAACGGTCTTCCCTCCCAAACATACTTTAAGGGAAGGAAGGATCCCATGTGGCCTAAACGATATCCCATCAAACACAGTTAACATGGTTGCTGATTTTGATAGCTCAGGGGAACCTAAACCCTTCCAACATGACAAAGACATCACAGAAGCGACCACGCCTTCATCAATCACAGTGCGCTTGATGGTCGTGTTAAGAAATTCGACGTGAATCAAAAGAGACACATAGTAAGGCAAGCGAGGCTGAAGTCCTGTGCTTTCAAATTTAATCATGGAGGAAGAATCATCATCATTCATACCAAGGGTAGAAAGCAAAGCCTTCCTTTACGAAGGACAACTTTGAAGCACTTCCAATGCAAACATCACACAAGGAGTGTGGCCCAAATTCTTGACAACCAAATAGTTCTAGGCGGCTCAGGAATTAGGATTATGCCCCAAACGCTTAACGACTCCCTTAGGAATGTGAGGTACAGCTTCAGGTTTATCCACAGGTTTCTTAATATGCAAAGGAGACCCTGGTGGATCAGGTTCCTTTACTGGGCTGGGTTGTGATGAACCATAGTCCTTCGCATGGGTCACAACTTTCGCAGCATGTACCATGTTAATGCAACCACGACCACTACCCTCTAATGGATATTGATCACCATCAGACTGATCATGGGTCCTTGAGTTCATATTTTGATTGTGAGGTAAAGGGTTAGTTATCACAGCTGGGCCCTGTGCCAAGAATCTCGAGGCTTCATCGATACGAGGGCACAAGTAAGTGAGGTGATCATCCTTACACAACTTTCAAGGGAATTTAACCTTATGTTTAGCTTTCTTGTCCCCCCCAGCATTACGGGTGTTCTTTTCATTATTAGCATTCTCATTCCTATTCCCACCCTTACGATTATTCTTACCCTTCTTTTTATTCCATCTGGGCTGCTGGTTACCCTTCTGGTCCAAAGATTGTAACAAAATTACACTCATCGTTTGGGTGTGTTGAGACAAAGTCATGGCTTGTCCTGAAGCAGATAGGTTGATTGACAATTAACTAACTTGTTTTGCAACCGAATCCACAGGTTTAGCACTTGCACAACCAACAATGCCATCGGCATGTGGTCCAGGTTTAACTTTGGGATTGAAACTAGAATGCGGCGTATTGGGAATGATCTCATATAACAAACTGGACTGAGCATAAATCAAATCTAGTTCCTACACCCTAAAAATGGCTTGTTCCTCATTTTGCACTCTGGATGTAGAAACATCCTTCGCTATATACGACAATAATGACTTAAGGAACCATTCGAGGAGGAATTCCAGTGGTATAAAGGCTTTAATTAACCTCTTCCATCTACTCCACTGTTGGATATGATCCAAGATGTGCATGGCCTTATCCTACCGAAATGTCAACAAGATTTCAGTACCAATGTCATAACGTACTGGTAGCTGGAAGTCATTAAGAAAAGTCATCTCTAGGTCATCAAACAAAGCGAATGCCCCCCTAAGTATCTCTATATATCATTTTGCAGCAGGCCCTGTAAGGGTGCGTTGAAACAAACTTAAGCGGATGGAGTCCTAGTGTAAGGAATTCGAAGAGCACCATAGGTGAAAGGTAGTAACATGTTCACTTGGATCCTCTCCCAGTTTTCCCTCGAACTTGGGAATGTCCGAGGGAAGCTTAGTAGGGACAGCCATCCAAGACGGGTCATGAGCTACATGATCGTTCGTCAATCTCGACAAGTTAGGATGATTCAACATTGCGAGGAAAGGGAGCCTAGGACGATGAGGTCGATGGACCACTCCCTGATAGTTCTGATTCACATAAGTCTGATTACCACCATGGCCTTGGCCATAGTGCCCTCCTCCCGTTTGACCCATGTAGGGTGGCATGGAAGCACCATAGTGTGGTATACCTTGAGTATTCGGAGCTACAAAGCCATAATTTGGAGAGTAAGCAGGTTGTTGATACCTGCCCCATAAGGTGAAGAACCTTGTCCATACTGCGTCCCATAATAGGGTCCATAATTCATTGCATGAGATGTCCCATGAGACACTCCGTAAGTAGGAACATACGCTCTAGAAGTAGGAATATACATTCTGGAAGTAGGAATGTGACCTATAGAAGTATGAACATGACCTCCCGAAACAATGGGTGGTGCATGAAGCTGAGACACGACTAGTCTAGTAACTGCAATACAGACATAACTTGTAGCAACGTTTCAGCCCGGAGGAGCACGTGAATGAGGTGGAGGGTGAACATTTGAAGAACTAGGGAAAGAGGACGAAGGGATCTATGTAATTAAGTACATACTATTCCCTATAGTCACCCATATCGGATCTGGTATCCTAATAGGATCACTAACCCTAGACCTAGGAGGAATATGTGATGTAGCTTCCACCACCGAGATGGATGGTGCAATGTGACTAGTGCTCCCAAACCTCTCCGCATGGTAAGGAATGAGAGTGCCCCCAGGCATAGTGTTAGCCTCGAACTCAGATTCGACATGAAATGCCAAATCATGTGTGGGAAAACTAGACATACCATGACTACCATAACTAGTGCTCATGGGTTCAAAATGAGTCTCATCATCCTCCAGAATTCCATACCGGTGATGCATCAATGGGGAATCAACCGTAGAATAAGTAGGTCTATCATGAAAGGTTACTATCTCAGAAATCACAGGACCTAACTCAGTCAAGTCGGGTGAAGGATCATAGGTAGGAGTAAACTCCCCATCTTCCACATGAATGGGAGAAGGTGGTTCAGGAATACCTTCTATATGGTCTCCCATGGTGTGTGAATCAATGTGTGAAGTAGTCTTCCTGGACTGTCTATTTCTCTCTCCCAAAGGAGGAGGAGATGTAGAAGGTGGAAGTCCTGCTAAATGATGAGAACAGCGAGGAGCCACACTTGAATCCACAATGACTCAAAAAAATACAAAATACTCTCTATCTATGCAAACCCTAGGCAAGCTATCGTGCACAGAGAAATCACCAATAAAATCTAAAGCCAAATACAAGCAATCAAGGGTAGGATAAGTGAGCTCCTGAATGAAGCAGGTATGTCTCACCTAGGAGAGGCTTGAGACTCCCATACACAACAAGCAAAGGTACATAACAAATTATTGTTTCCCTCAGCTTCAACGTGTAAAGCGACTATGTTGTCCAACCCCAACTTGGCCGGGACACCTATAGAATAACCCTTACAAAGTACCCCCTCGATATCCTAGGTAAGGCCACTAAGGTCACCTCAATATAATCAATGCTCAGGTGGACAGTCACAGGTGGGATTAACCATATGGGCAGGGTAGCAAAGCCCGAAACTCTCGAAAGAGCCCCCAGATATGAATACAATCCTAGAAATATCTCTGCTTATACTCAGTTATGACTAGGGGTCATCCCAATCAATAACCACTCACACTGCCTCATGCTTAACTCCCTTTTGAGAGGAGGATCCTGAGAAACACTAGTTATACCAAGGAATTTCACACACTCACCTGGACAGACACATACATGTTGTTGTTTAGTGGTGTTGGAGAATTTATTCACAATGAACTATTCCAAGACCCTAAAACCTAATCTTGTTGGTGAACCCTATCAAATAAAATAGTGTAGTTCATTTTAATTAAGCGTTGATTTTAATTGGCTTTATTACTCAAAAGAGGGATATGGCCATGCAACTAATGGTGTTATGACACAAAATGAAGTAAAATGCACACCTAACAATAAATGCAAATGCATTCTATCCATGAAAATAGGGTATGCTACTACGTGAAATGCATAATTTTTTTCAAATGATAAATGCAAGCTTTCCTATATGAAATCCTGACTAATACTCCAAAGCAAATCTATTGCAAGTACTATTCAAAATGCAAAATGCAATGCATAATGATAAGCAAATGTTTTTGGATTTTTTGAAATAAAAATGAGATATAAAAGCAAAAGAATGATTCTACAACCCTCAGACAGTGCAACCATACCCAAGAAGCACCCAAGCAAGGCACTAAGGTGAAAGAAGTATAACGCACTAATCCCAAAACAAAAAATAAAAAATGCAATGACAAGAACATTCTTAAAAAATAAATTTTCCCTAAAAAAAAACCATCTATGGTTAGAAACAGAGGTGTATACAAACTCTAGCAGTATCAAAGGAGTCTCAGCAATCTTCACAACTCACCTAGAAACCATTCAACTTCCTCTAAAAGGAAAAACTAAGGGCATACGTGACTGTTCGCAATAAACCCACATGTATACACGAAAATAGCAGAGAAAATTGCGTATATACATGGCTGTGAGTTCAAAACTCGCGTACAAGAAGACAGGTGCATAAAATAAAGGAAAAAAGACAAGCTGAGACAAAATTCACACCAATCAGACACTACCAAGCAAACATGCCCCCATACCCAACATAGAAATAAGAGAAAAAGAGCAATTCAAAGTCATTGAATGCTGATAGAAAACCCCCAAAGGAAAACTACTAGGAAATCCCCAGCGGAGTCGCCAATTCTGTTACGGAGAGAAATTCCTATGGCTTGGGGTACCACAACAGAAAGCTTGACTCCAGAAATCAATCCTTTCTAATATGCAATAGAAATTAAATATCTAACACTAAAGGATCAGACCTCATACCTTATTCTGGACTGTTGAAGTAGATCCCCATTGAGCTTTCCAACTTCATCTTGAATTGATAGATTACTTCCTCAACAACAAGTAAACAATACAAGCATACTATATATATTGGAATTAGATCTATTCTATCATATATAATCAACAATGTATAAACATTTGAAATCACCCATGGATGAAATATTTATTCAAACATACATTATTGGACGGGAAAAGATATTTCTATTAATATAAAATCAGAGATTACAATGGATACAATCTCTGTCGGCACGTCTGCGAATCAGAGAAACTAAATCCCCCACTTGGGCCTCCACCACCTCAATCCTCCATCTCTCAATAGCAAGCTCACAAGCAAAAGGCAAGCTTGGGAAGAACACAAAGTGCTCCAAGGGGCAAAGGGATGCACACTCAAGCACACGTTCCGACAATAATGGACTATAGTTTCTTTGCTCTCAATTCTCTCTTATGCCTTCACTGTACCATAGAGTTCCTTATATAGCTTTTCAAAGGGGTAATGAAAGGTAGAATCCGAGCGATCTCAAGCCATAGGGAAGGCCAAGAGTCAAGTGAGTTGGATCCATGTCAAGGAAAACTCCAAAAGGATTTGGATTTTGTACACATCCCGATGTACACATTTTTAGAGGTCAAACCCACGTATATACACGATTAAGGGTTTAAAAGTCGCTTATATGAATTTTCACATGTTTTTAGGGATGGTCAAGGAAACATCAAAGGACAAAAAATGGTCCAAGGGGTCTAAGGAGTCTGCAGAGGGACAGGGGAAGGCCATACAAGTGTGATTCACCTGTAGTGGTAAAATCAGCTATAACACTTTACATCGACTAATATGGCCATTGGGTTTAGTAGTTCCCCCACCACCTTACACCCCCCTTTCATAAAGGTAGTACAATACCACCTATCATGGTGCTACCAAAATGCATCCTACAGGGTTTGTTTTGGACAATCCCCCATCCATACCCTCATTTTTACCAAGAAAATCCAGGCACAAGAAGTGGATATCAATCTTAACACAAAAGATAAATTTATTTGTACTCTTAAGGACATTTTGGTCTTGGTTTAAAATGGAATGTACCATCAAGCATTTCAATAATCCCCATAGTGTTACTTTGAAGAAGTGGATCAAATGTTTTTACATCTTTGGCCTTATAAGCGGACATCTCTCAAGGAAAAAAGCAGTTAGCTTCTAAATTTTTATGGCATTGGTGGATTTTTCATTAAAGATTGAGAATAATTGGTTCAATTTTTTATGATTCTTTTGAGGGTTTTCAAATGTCCATTAAATTTTACAGCAGTTTTGTTTGTTATGTGAAATTCCCTTTAACTGACATATTTGAGTATTTTTTTCATTTTACCTACTACAAAGCCAAGAGATGGAATTTGTTAGACTTTATTAAATATATTTTTTTTGCGCTATGGAAAAGCTCATGTCACAGGATGTAGGAGTGTCTTTGGCTGTAGAGGAAACCCCAACATATCCACATTTTGAGGACAAAAATCCATCAACGAATTGCAAAACAATACCATGCGGATAAGGTGGGAGTGGGGCCAAGTACGCTTTTCTAGGTTTGCATGGTGGTTAAATATCCCATGAATTTTCCATGAGTATTAGTGGTAAATTTTATGGCTCAATACCTTCAATTCCAACCTCTACCTATGGAATGATCCCCATGCTTAGTTTTATCAACCTTGAAATTTCCACCAAATCACACTTGTATGAAATAATCTCTTATGAAGTAGATGTGTGATGATTTGGAGCCTCACACATTTCCTATAAACCCCAATGATAAATTTAATGGCCTAATACATACCCTATATTTCATCTTTAAACCATGTTCTAAGAGGGGACACCAAATATGAGAAATAATAGACAACCCAAAACCTAGGAAAACCACACAAATATTTTCATATATATATATATATATATATATATATATATATATAATAAAATAAAAAATAATGAAAAAATGGAAACATAAAAAAAAATTCTAAACATTCAAAACACTTACCTCATTTCCTCTTATGCACTTCCAATCAAACACGTCGCCTTCCATCGGGGACATGCATATACCCATTTCTTAGGCACATGCGTTCAAAAACATGTTCGAATACAAGGGATATAAACTCCCAATGGAGCCTTAGATATGGGATTCCTCATGTATGTTGTTGTTGCTCTTAGCTTAGTAGGATTTTGAACTCGTGGAATAAACCTATTTCCAATTCCAAATCTAAGGTTAGCCAAGAACCACTTTCCATGTGTCATTATTAACTGTAGTTCATAACATCTTTCCAAACTTGTTGTTTGGATGCCTCATCATAAGTGGAGGATTCTAAGTCAATGACATGGCTTATCTGAGATATCAAACTAGAGAAACCTTGAAGCCTCACAATAGTCTTCTTAAAGAGATCAACTGAATAATCCATGTCCTCCTCCCTTTGCTTATATTAAAGGGATGACTCATAGACTTGGACCACTTCTATATCACTGGGAGACTCTCTTAATAACTTTATCAAGGGAAATCAAATATTTACTTTGTAATCCCATTCTGTTGGGGTTTGAGGAGAACAGTTGGCTCCCTCTTGATTTCTAAACTTACCATTTCTTCCAATCTAGTAAGGAACAAGCCATCAATAACAAATGTCTAGAATATTCTCTTTTGTTGACTCTATGCTGACACCTAAAAGAATGAATATCTAGGATAACTGATCCTACATTATGTGGACCCTCTTAATCCCTCTATATCTCAGCACTCAGCTCCCTCTAAGCATAAACGGGATATGCATACTTCATTAGGATATGCATACTTCATTACTATGTTTATTGTACAAGGTGTGTGCCTCAATGGCTAATGAGAGGTTCAATGGTGAATTTTCTGTTTGATTTTGAGTCTGCAGTTGGTAGCAATACGACGACAGTCGCTATTTGAAATGTAAAACTGATTTTTACTAAGATTAACCCATAATCCATTGTTTGGCTATGCTCTTGGTAGTGTCAAGCCAAAAAATATGATAATGTCATGGACTGGAGAAAAATTGGTTGTTGTATAGTTGGCATATCCAAGTTTTTTCTCTCTTTGTGATAGTTGGTAGATCCAAGGTCAATTAGATCCCCGCCGACATGCTCACAAATGGAATCAAGAAAGAAACTAGTTTGAAAATCAAAATTTTGAACTTCTATGTTTCCTGTGGGAGAATGGATGATGCTTGCCTAATATTTAAAAGAATATGCCATCGAAATTTCTTGTTATGAAATTAAATGATCAGGGAATATGCTTGGAACGAACCCTATGAGGAGGCACTCGCACTTTAGATGGGAGATGTGTCCATCATTTTTAGAATTAACATGTCATTTTGAGTTTGGCACATCAAGGATAGTTATCATGGCATTAGACACAGTCCAAGATCAAAATATAGAGTTTGAATCCATAAAATTTTCCTCTAGGACTCGTGGACTATGTGTGGACCCCAATCCATCATAAAATCCTTTGCATATGGAATTTTTGGCCTACAATAAGGATATGGTCTCCATTCCAATATTTGTGATACCTATTCCTCCTAAGTTAGGTTCAACTATTCCATCCTCACATGACCCTTCAAGCATGCAACCTATATCAAGGAAGATACCAATCACAATGGTGACGTCGAGACCAAAGTGACCAATGAGGTGAATGGAGAAAATCCACAAGGTAGAACATAGTAGAAAGACAAAATACTACAAATAGTTGGACTAACATAAGATTGCAATTATTTAGACTAATGGTGGCACTGAAGATGCATTTGTTAGATCCTGCACTATAATTCCAAACTCCTCTACTTTAATTTACATCAAAAGTGATGAATAATATGCCTTATTAGGTTCCTTGAAGATCTAGGGACCGACATGTCTGGATTCTTCATCAATCACATTCTATAAAGGAATTGTTATTCTATATAAAACTAGATAGTTTGTTATTACTTCATTAATTTTAATCAACTAATCCTACATGTCCATCATAGGGTGCAAATCTTCAAAATCTATGTCTTCAACTCTTACATGACCAACACTAGCACCAAGACCATCATGGAACATCAAATATAAAATAACCAATTTCTGTTCAGACTAAGGAACCACACCGAGCTCAATACTCATCAATATAATCTCTCCATGATCATACCCTAGCTTTATATCCCATAAGATTAATGCTCCAATAGCATATAAATTAGCTCCATCTTCATGTCATCTACTAGGATATAAATCCATATCCCTACACCAAGAGCCATCATAATTTTCATTTTCCTTATTTTTGGTGACATTGACTAGGATTCTACCATTTCCTCAAGCTTGTTCTACCTTATGGGAATTTCACCTTTTTACCTAAATTTGAAAATTGTGCACCTTGTCCAAACTACTACACCATTTTAGCACGATGATACAACACTACAAGAGCACAACATTATCTATCTCTAAACATCATTTACTCAAAAAATAGCATAGTATATAGAAAAAAATTATTAAATTTTCATTATCTACCTAATTTTATAAAACTTACTCCTATTTAGACTCAACTACTAACTTGGATATATATGTTATTCTTTTATTAATAATTGAACTACAATATTCCATCATGTAGCAGTCCAATCTTTCCTTAAATAGACATAATTCAAAACTCAGGTTTTTGTCTTATAATCATTATTGTCCATAACTTTAGGAATCTTGGAACACTTCTGTTTTTGGCACTCCTACAGTGATCAAATTTGATTAAATAAGATGACAACTATGTTTTGATCAATATTAACATTTTTTTTGGCTAAACATAGATAATAGGTCATTATGAGTGATGTTATCTCTGAGTTTATAGGAATGTATGAATTTTTCGGTAAGGAAAATGAAGGATTTTTGAAAGTTTTGAAATGTTTGGTACCTTTTTTCACAGTCCACATTATGATGTATTTAGGAATCAACACAATGGTCTAAAACTAGAAAAATGGCATGTTAATAGATGCCCCCTAATGTGCACTGGAAAAAGAGAGAATCATAAATCCAAATACATTACTATTTTTTATGTATCAATAGTAATATCTAAAAATCTAACAAAGAAGGATTTCACCTAGTAAACCTCCTACAAACATGACCATATGAGTATTAAGTAAAAGTGAAAATAGATTCATAACATCATGTTTAAAAAACGAGGTCAAAGTGCAATTTAGATTATGGAAACAATGATAAGGTTTATCATTACAAATTACAAAAAATAAAAAACAACGCGATAAAAAAAATAAAACATTAAAAAACAGAAAAATAAAATAATAAAACAACCCTCTATTTGAACCGTAGACCTCAACCGTTTGATTCCTTTGAACTCAAAGAGGCCATTTGGTCCCTCGACCTCAAACACTCGACCTCATTTCCATTGTTGGACACAAGATTATTTGCAAATTTGAGATGGTGGGGACTCAACAATAGAGGTTTTCTTAAGGAGGGCACACTTGTACAAGAGTCACACCAGTTTGAAGAAGAAAGTAAATATTTCAGAAATTTTATTTGTGGCTCCATTATTTACCAATGTTTCATATATAGATATGAACATTCAGGAGAAGGATGCATCCAATAAAAAAATTGTGGGTGTGATACTACTTATGAAAGAGGGCACAACTCTCACTTCCACTAGTCAAATTCATTGTCTGAGAAATAGGGAGTTTGTATCATATTCAAAGTAACTTGTGGCTTCTATAGAGGGAATTTTTCCATTTGGGAAGGATGCAACGCCTTTGTGGAGAAGCTTGGACACTAGGTCCAACGAAAACTATGTTCACTATCAATTCTTAGCAAGAAGAGAGTTGATCTTAGTGATGGGTATTTATATTAAAAAATAATGTACTAAGGACTTGATATATAATCTTTTTTATTGCAAAAATGACAGCTACAAGAATCTAGGAAGAGGGCATCTTCAGAGTTGGCTAGGGCCATTAGATGTGAGAACTTTATGTTAACAAAAAAATTGCTCACCTAGCTCTGCATGGTCTAAACCACATACATACATCATTTTCCTACCATATTTCCCTTACTTTGACCTTCAAAACTATGGTTTACCTTCATTCTCTCTCAAAAAATGCCAAAAACCCCACAAAAAGGCCAAAAAACCCCAAAAAGGGATAAAAACCCTAAATAGGGCTTAAAACCCTAACTAGGGTTCCAAAACCCTAAAAGAGAGCAAAGGTCAAAAAACCTAAAAACATATTATAAAAATAGTGTGAAGGTCTCTATCAAAATATTCTTATCCCTTTTTTCCATTATTATATTTTGTGAGTACGGTGAGAAACCATTATTCTCAAAGTATTCACACCATTTTTTCCATCATTCCATTTCCCTACCATCCCCCTTCGTTATGTTGAGATATTCTCCATACCAACCAACCTATGGAGAGGTGGTCCATTTCTGAGAACGGGCATGGTGGCCCATTTTCAAGAGAAAGAAGGTATATTTGTCATGTATTTTTTTATATTTAGTTTAGCCGTATTTTTTTATCAATTTCATTTTACTAATATTGTTTATTGTTGTAGCTTTATTCCATGGACTCTACCTTACTGTCCCATTGACAGAAGGGAGGTGATTTTATATGTAACAGGGGTGAAAACCCTGCTACAGTTTTGGCAACTTTGTTTGTCGATCCTCTTGGATCTCATGTTTTGCAGGTGTTTCTTTTGTTTTTACCCATAGTAGTCACCGATCGAACCCCCAAGAGGCCGATCTGAACCTTTACGGCACCAGTGCCTGCCCCCATCAGCCCTTGTCAGCTTTATTTTTTTCTTTTTTCCTGTCCGGCCCAAGTTGCAACTTTTAGGCCAAAAGCCATGACCTAGTCGCACAGTTTTTCCTGTTAGGCATGTCTCAGGTCGTGGTCTTATCCCCGTAAAGTGAGAATTTCCTCACATGGAATAGTCACGCATATTTTTCTTGTTTCACCGACCTAGTCGCCTTTGTTTTGCCTGTTTGAGTGATCCAGTCGCAGCTATCCACCTGTTAAGTGCGACCTAGCTATTTCTGAGCCAATCGCTTATGTCATTAGAGGAAATTTCAACTCAAAATGGGCCTTTTAACTCTAATTCAAATTCCATGTCATCATGTGTTAGCCAATGAAATTGCTTTAAATTTAAAATCCCGTATAGGTCTTAAACTTTTTTTTAAATATAAATTTGGGGATAGGTATCATAAAAAAAACTAATTTTTTTGTTTGTATTTTTGATATATCTCATGTTTTTACTCAAATTTCAATCAGGAGAGCTCGTTGGATGCATAATTCAATTCTGCATCCAACGATCTCTCCCAATCAAAATTTGAGTAAAAACAAGGGGAGATATGTCGAAAATACAAAGAAAAAAGTAGTTTTTTTATTTTCTTCCTCCACAATTAATAAATATTATTTTATTATTTTAACTATTATTTTATTAATTTTTTTTAGGAGGCCCATTTTGGGTTGAAATTTCCTCTAATGTTTCCTGCTTTGTGTGACCCAGATCACATCTGTTCCACTAATAGACGTGACTATCAGTTAACAGTCAGTTTCTCGAATCTATTTTAGACCCTTGTATGTCCTGCACTTGGTCCATATATGCTTTTCCTGTTCAGACCTTCTTTGGTACAACCCTTTTCTTGTTTCTTGCAAAGAAGTCCATTTTTGTTTATTTTATTTCATATTTGGAAGAAAAAGTTTCATACACAAGTGCACAGACACTCACACCATTAAGATAACACACTCAGTTCATGACCTCGAGCAAGACCTTAAAATTAATCAAATTTACATAATAACATTCGATTTGGGACATAAGTCCCATTCGCCATAACTATGGGAAGTACTTTGGATTTTTCCTAAAACTCATTGTGAGGATTACCACAAGAACCCTAAAGTATATGGCCATTGAGAGGACCTACCAAGCGAAAAGAGAAATGAACCCCATCGAACTCACTAGATTCCCACCTGGGAGGAAAACCAAATCGTTGTCATTTGTGGCCAAGCGGTTACCAGTTTTGCCTACACCGTAGAGTGATGGGTACTGCCCTAATATGCAAGCCTTTAGATAGTCTTGGTGGTTGAGTGACTCCTTTTGAGCCAATAGAAGCTGATTTAAATTGGGGTCCAAATTCATTTCCAGTTACTACTATAAGGCATCATTGTTCCACCATGTCATTCCTCTCGAATTAGGGGGAAATCCCCTCAGTTTGGTTCTTTATACTGTCATTGTTGAATCCCTCTTCGACAACCCTCATCACCTTCAAAAGGACACAAGGCCTCGGAATCTAATTTAGATTATTACCAATATGAGCCTAATTTCTTTACTGCCCCGTCTAGCCCCATGGCTGGCATACATCCTGACCCCTTCCACAGAGGGATAGTAGGCAGAGGACATACGTCCTTACCACCCATCATTACCAGTATCCCTACCAGTGGTCCCAGCACCACTGTGCACACTGCCGTAGGTATGCTATCCACTAGTAGTGGCCCACACCAACTACCACAATTCCTACTGTACCACCTTATATACCTAGGGGTGGTGGCCCTTCCATGACCATTCTGACTATCCCTTCTATGGGAAGTCAACCCCATATAACCCCATCCATGCATGGACATCATACTCCTGCAAACTCCGGTGCCATTTCTAGTCCATCTTGAACCAACCTTGGGTCTAGCCATGGGGTCTTCACTTATTGACCAATATCCTATCATGTTAGTTCAAATTGTGGGTTTTAAATTTATAAAAAATTGAACCAATATATTATAGGTATTGGGGGGGATAAGGGGTTTAAGGTGGGGGTGGGTAGGGTGGTTTATAAGGATTGAGGTATAAAAAGGGGTGGGGAGGAGTTTTTAAGTATTGGGAGGGGGTTTCAACAAAAAGTGTTTGGGTCAATATCTATGGAAATTAAGGGTATTTTGTAATATCCCACAATCATATGTGCTATGTGAGAGGTTCACTAAGTGAATTCCCCATGGGTCTAGCCTACCCTTTATGGCTTGTCTTACCTTGCCATATTTGGCAAGGTTAATGAATGGCCTTATCAATCATCAACCTCATTGGCCTCCCATGCCGACCAAACTTCCTTTAGACATCCCAAAGTTTGAGGGAAAGGTGGGAGAGGACCCCCAAAACCATATCATATCTTTCCATTTATGGTGTTCATCAAACAACATTGTGGATGACTCTGTTAGACTGAGGCTATTACAACGCACACTTACGGGTGTTGCTACAAAATGGTACATCGAGCTGCGACATGCCTCTTACCCCAATTTCTTCTCACTTGCCTCCATGTTCATCCATTACTTTCAACTACCGTCTGATATGATGATGGAGTGGAGATCCTTCTATCCTACCGTCAAAATACAACTACCCACATCACAGAACACATCCATGAGTAGCGACGACGACATAGTCTCTGAAATATCCAATTGAATGACAAGATCTTCCTTGACTGGTTTTTAAAGACCTTTCTCCCACCCATAGCCAAGGACATCACCTATGAGCGACCCCAATTTGAGAAGGAGGCCATCTTAAAGGCTCAACAGTTTGACTTAATCTACACATAGTCTAGGTATTTATATACCATCATACCAGATGCTCCCCATGCCGGCACCTCCCACCGCAATACGCCGGGGGAATCCCACACTGTGGATGGTTTCATCAGCTCTATCACACAATGCCCTCAGTACTATAAAGCACCCCCTATGATGCCACCACACCCAGGAAACACCCATAGTGTTGCAAAACCAAACCATATCCTCAATTACTCATGGATGATGGCTCAATTCGGAGCCACCTCCTCCTATCCACATCCCATGCCAAATCAGCATGCCCATGGGTCGACTTGGATGGAACAGTCATATTCGACCCAAATGGTTGAATTTGCAACCCCTCCAACTCCTCCAGTCTATTATGCACCACCAGTGCAAAATTCTCTGGATCTAGCCCCATCCCCTCCGGTTTCCATGGGACAAGTTTTCGCTCAGCAGAACCTTCCCAACCAACCTACCCCCAACAACCAAAAAGGGCAAGGAAAGGAAAATAAAGGAAGGAACCGAGGTAATAATTAGCCAAAAGGAGGTGGCCAATAGCCTAACCATCCCAAAAAAAATGATGCTAACCCATCGACATAGAACCCCCAACATCCTGATTGATCGAGAAATAACCCTCGGTTACGAACTAATCATCCGTGTGCTTTATGCCAAACCTATGGTCATTATACCCATATTTTCCCTCATATGGATCATGTCTAACAACTTCCCCAAAACGAAGCTCTATGTGATACCAATGTGGTGGCCCAGGCTCAGCCCAACCTAGCACCACCAGGTCCTTCATCGATGGTGCTCCAAAACCCCCTCCCACACTAAGGAATGGTTTCAACCACACCCTTCTCCCCCACCTTCTTTCATTGCGGCTCCACATGCAGAGACAAGTGTCCATCACCTGATAATAATTTCAACCGAATAAGTCAATCTCTATACTCGGCGCAACCAGTATGAATCCACCACATAAACCGTTGACACATCAGTGGCATCTACATCTAACACTTCCAACATGCCCCTTTACTTACCTACACCCACCACTGATGGGGTGACCAAATTTCCATAGTTTCCTCGTAATATCCCTGATCTGATGTATATATCACAATATTATCTTGCTACAACTTTTAAATTAAAATATCTGATAACACTTTTGCAAACATTCAGTAAATTGCTGACTGAGAAATTAAGGTATTTTACTGGAATAAATTGCAGACAAAGGGAGAGGGAAGTGGGAAGCAACCAAAGATATTTCAGACATAGAATTTCCCCTTCCCTAAAACATTTATATTTGGTACCATTTAGGTTTTAGAATCGGCTCCGCAGAAACCTACTACCACGCTTCTGGGTAGTCAAACCATGAAACTAGGAAGAGTAGTTCAGTCTTTTTCAACCAGGAGATTTTAGAACTTGCAGAGGGTTGTTACAGGATTCATGTAAATTAAGAAATGGGTTTGGACAAGTTGCAGCATTTTTGGAAAAAACTAAGGAGTTTTGGAGGAATTTGGGGTTTTTCAACAGTTTTGGCCTAGAGAAACCCTACGCAATGCAGGATCCAAAAAGGAAGTATGGCCCTCCAAAAAATGGATCTGGAGATATGGATGGGGATTTGGGTCTTTTAGTGACCAACAGGAACTGACATGGCTTAGTTTGAGTTAGCAGAACTTATTTTACATCAAATTTGGAAAGACTAGTCATTAAAAGTTAGCAATCTAGTGAGGGTCTAAATTTAAGCAATTAATTCATGTCAAATTGATCTTTGAGATACATGTGAATTATAAAAAAGATAAATAAAATCTCACTGAACATATAAACTCTCTTCAAACATTCCCCCAACCTTTCATATTTCTTATAGCACTCAGATTCATCAATTTTTCCCCATACAGTGATAAAATAAGTTTTTTTGATGAAACTGAAGACATAATTCTTTATGGATAAAGATGTTTCGGCCGGATAAAAATAAATTAAAGATTAATACGCTGCTACAGATCATAAATCATATAATATACTGACCATTACAAGGACACTCCAAAATAAGGGGCAAGAGGTTGATAATGGCTACTCAACATTTGAAATGATTTTTTAATCTCCCACTCTTTGATGGATATTTACTATAATATTCTGACCTAGACAATGTTTGGTCTGTATCTTGTTGTAACATAGAGGAGTAACTTGACGCCTGATGCCGCTACACCTCGGATTAGCGTGGATATTTCAAACTTAAATTTGGCGTTCTAGAGAGGCTTTGTCTCTCCACTGAAGCACGATATATTTATTCTAGCAGTGACAACACTAAGGATGATGTAACATCAGCAAGTGAATGAGTGAACATGTAATTTTCTTTGGAAATGACCTGGATTGGAAAAACACTTCAATTAGATCTTGAAATAAAATATTATGATTATGATTAGTTAAACTTATTCCTAATAAAATATTACAATTATTTAAACGTATTACAAATAAAGTGATAAAGTATTAAGATTAACTAACTGTGTATGATTATTAAACTTTTGAACTTCAAATAAATTTTATAATTAGTTAAACTTATTTATTATAATTAATTGAAACTTATTTATTATGATTAGTTTGTTTAATGAGAAGATTATTATAATTTTGAATTTGTAATATGGTATTAATTTTTAAAATAATATTAAAATTTATTTTTCATAATTTTAATTTTATATATTATTTAAATAATAATTTTAATTTTATATATTTTTTGGATATAAGATTAAATAATGATTATAAGAGATTTAATTATATATATAAAATTAAAATAAAATGATTTATTGTAGATAAAATGTTTTTCCAATTATTATTTGATTATGTTGGATTATGATTTTAATTTATTTCTAAATGGCTAAGAGTTAGTTAATTATCCAATACTATATATATTTAGTATGACTTGAAGTCTTTTTCTTTGGTAAACATGAACTCATTTTTATAAGTACAGAGGTTTTGTTAAACAAGATGATTTAAATGGGGTATTGTTAATACAAGTAAAGTCAACCTCTTAGTTTAATGGGGATGGCTAGTTGATAAACAAGGGTTAAACATTAAACTAAGTATGAGATACTTATAGTTATCAATTTATGGTATAACATAGGCATTTAACAAATTAATATAAACACAAAACAAATACTATTTGATAAACAAAAAAACAATTTAAATTGATGTCCACTTAACTAAAGCTTATTTAAATCTTAATCAAGATGCATTTAAGCATAAAAAGATACCACTGCCATGAAATAAATCCTGAGTGTACACTTGTTACACTCAGGTTAATCTTGTTGATCAGCTCAACGAAGTCCAACATCTCATATGGTTGGTTGTTAAACAAAATATAAACACTAGCACAACCACAAGTCAAGTAGTCGGTGAACACGATAGGTGTAGCCAACCACTTAGTTTTGTAGAGTTGGGTGGTTGTTAAACAAATAGTAAACATTAAACAAATTATGACATCCTTATAAATATTCATTTAAGGTATAACTTAAATATTATACTAAGAAAAAAATATGTAAAAAACAAAAGCTCATGTATGAAGTATAAAACTAGAGTGAATTATAGATTCATAAATAATTAAATAGTGAATTTTTAAGTGAAGCTTATTTAAATCTTAATTAAGATGCATTTAAGCATAACAAGACAACGACCATGAAATGAATCTCTTTTATAGAGATTTTACACCCAAGTTAATCTTGTTGATCTACTCAAGGAAGTCCAAAATATGAGATAATATCTAAACACTTATCGGTGTAATTAAGATCATTATAGTCATCCATTTATGCCATAAGACAAACATTAAGCTAATTAATATAAACATAAAAAATTATTCAATTAAATAAAAATAAAAACTCATGAAAAAACAAAATATAAAACTTGATATTCGCTTAAATGAAGATTATTTATTTAAATCTTAATGAAGATGTAAAGTGGTTGTTGAATGTCAATATGCATAGTGCCACTTAGTTTTATAGAGATGGCAAGCTAAACATTAAATTAATTACCAAATAACTATAGTTATAGTTATCCATTTATGATAAACATAAACATTAAACTAATTAATATAAATATAAAACAAATACTATTTAAGAAACAAAAAACCAAAGTGATATAAAAACAAAAACAAAAAACAAAAACTGATATCCACTTGAATGAAGCTTATTCAAGTCTTAATCAAGATAACAATCTTACGTATTTAAAATAATAACAAGATAGCATAACCATTAAATGAATTATAGCTAGACACTTCTTACACTCCAATATTGTTATCACTTGAAGGAATTCCAAAATCTTAGATCATATTTAAATACCTATCAACATAATAAAACCACCATAAAATAAACCTCAACCTATCAAATAATATCTAAAAGTTTATTGGTGTAATTATGCAAATTTCTTAATTTAAAAAAAATGGTTTAACACTCTCTTTTATTTATATATATACTATTAGCAAAGTTTTTATGATAAAAAAAAATAATTTAATAATAAAACATTTTATACCTACTCCCTTTTACTTAGTATTCAAATCAATCCACCTCACAAATAAAGTGTCAAATATAGGTTAAACAAAATTCAAAATCCAAAAGTTCTAAACAAAATTCAAAATCCAAAAGTTCAAAATTATAAATTATAGTGAGAAAAAATGTTATGAAAAATTAAAACTTAATCATATTATATAATATCTAATTTAAATTTTTTTATGGTTTATATTTAAATTTAAATTTTTAAAAAAATTAGAAAAATAATTTTTTAAAGATTTATCTTATCACCAATATTCTCTAGTAACAAATAGTCATTGAACATATTATTTTATTTAAACAAAATTATTAAGAATGTTATTTACACATATGAAAAAACATCTTTACTATTTTCATCAAAAATGTGTACAAAATATTGTCATATTCATTGAAAAAAAAGCTTAATTCTTTGTTTTTCATATTCATCATCACGTTTTTTTAGGTATTTATTGTTTTTGGGGTAGCGGGGTCTGTCAAAAGTATGCAGTGTGGGTACTCATTGGATGCGGAATTAAATTCCACATTAAACGAGCTCTCCCGCTTGGAATTTGAGTAAAAACACATGGAGATATGTCGAAAATATGAAAAAAAAAGTAGTTTTTTTCATTCTTTCTCCAAAATTAACTATTGTTTAATTATTTTAACTATTATTTATTATTTTCCTTAGGAGGCCCATTTTAGACCTCAAATTTCCTCTAATGACATCCAACATAGGGCAAAGTATAGCTCCTAGAATAATGCCAGAAATTTCGAAAGGAACCACGCTAGGAATTGCACTAGGTTTAGAGCTAGGAATTGTGTTCGGAAAGCGTCTCACATAATGTCAGATATATCAATGTCAATGTCAATGATCATGATTCATGTGATAGTACTTTTGAATCTTGATTTATCATAGTAGCACCTAAATGATCATAATCATGGCACTTTTGGATATTGATTAATCCTAATGAGGGGTAAATTAGCTTAATGTCACCTAAATTTCTCTAATGGCATTTGAGTGTCCCCAACAACATTTGATAGACCCTAATGGCATATGATTGGCCCTAAAAACATGACGATCATGCATTACAATAATTATGATGGAGCGCATGGATATGATTTGATAAGTATAAGACTATATCATCCATTCTTCTGAGGTAGTATGGCTCCTTGCTCATTATTATCCCAATTATATTGATGATGACTATGATAATGACAATGTTGTTGATTTATTGTATGATGATGATGACGACGTGGATGTGGATGTCAATGATGATTATGCATGTGGTATCACTTTTGGATCCTAATTGATTCTACTAGCACCTAAATGTATGTAATGACATCTAAAGAACCCTATTATCATCGAAATGACTGAAACACCATATAAATTACCTTAACAATTACATGAATTGAATCATAATGTTGATGAGTGATTAAGAACACTAATGGCATATGCATGACCATAATTACAATGATTTTGTTGATGATGTACTTAATTCTAACAATGATGATAATAATGAGGATGATGATCAAGATGATGTTGATGGACCATATGGCATTGGTGATGATGATGATGACAACGTCGATGTCCACAATGATGATACATGTATTAATACTTCTGGATACTATAAAACTTGAGATATTGGAGTTAATAACAGGTAATAGAGGTTGTGAGGTGTTGACCATAAAAATATTGTTAGCCTTTGGGTTTTACATCGACTGATATAGCCATTGGGTTTAGTAGTTCCCCCACCCCCTTACACCCCCCTTTTAGAAAGGTAGTACAATACCACCTATCATGGTGCTAACAAAATTCACCCTACAAGGTTGTTTTAGACAACCCCCCATACATACCCTCATTTTGACCAAAAACATACAGGCACAAGAAGTGGATATCAATCTTATCACAAAAGATAACTTTCTTTGTACTCTTAAGGACATTTTAGTCTTGGTTTAAAATGGAATGTAGCAACAAGCATTTCAATAATTCCTATAGTGTTACTTTGAAGAAGTGGATCAAATGTTTTTACATCTTTGGACTTATAAGTGGACATCTCTCAAGGAAAAAAGAAGTCAGCTTCTCAATTTTTATGGCATTGGTGGATTTTTCATTAAAGGTTCAATTTTTGACAATTCTTTTGATGGTTTTCAAATTTCTATTAAATTTTAAAGCAGTTTCATTTGTTATGTGAAATTTCCTTTCACTAATATATTTGAGTATTTTTTTCATTTTACCTACTGTGAATCCAGGAGACAGTATTTGTTAGAATTTATCAAATATATTTGTTTTGCGCTATGGAAAATCTCAGGTCATGTGATGTAGGAGTGTCTTCGGCTGTAGAGGAAACCCCAACATCTCATTAGAGGAAATTTCAATTTAAAATGTCATCATCACATTTTTTTTCAGGTATTTCTTATTTTTTGGGTAGCGGGGCCTGTCAAAAGTATTTCGAGTGGGTACTTGTTGGATACGGAATTTAATTCCACATCCAATGAGCTCTCCCGATCGAAATTTGAGTAAAAACAGAGGGAGATATGTCCAAAATACGAACAAAAAAGTAGTTTTTTTCTTTTCTTCCTCCAAAATTAATAAATATTATTTTATTAATTTTCCTTAGGTGGCCCATTTTGAGTTGAAATTTCCTCTAATGCCACATTTTGAGGACAAAAATCCATCGACGAATTACAAAACAATCCCATGCGGATAAGGTGGGGTGGGAGTGGGGCCACGTACGTTTTTCTAGGTTTGCATGGTGATTAAATATCCCATGAATTTTCCATGAGTATTAGTGGTAAATTTGATGGCTCAATACCTTCAATTCCAACTTCTACCTATGGAATGATCCCCAAGGATCATGCTTAGTTTTATCAACCTTGACATTTCTACCAACTTCACACTTGTATGAAATAATCTCTTATGAAGTACATGCATGATTATTTGGAGCCTCACACATTTCCAATAAACCCCAATGATAAATTTCATGGCCTAATAGGTACCCTATATTTCANTATATATAATAAAATAAAAAATAATGGAAATGGAAACATAAAACAAAAATTCAAAACATTCAAAACACTTACCTCATTTACCTCTTATGCACTTCCAATCAGACATGTCACCTTCCATCGGGGACACGAATATACCGATTGCTTAGACACTTGCATTCAAAAACATGTTAAAAGACATGGGATATAAAATCCCAATGGAGCCTAAGAGATGGGATTCCTCATGTATGTTGTTGTTGCTCTTAGCATAGTAGGATTTTGAACTCATGGAATCAACCTATTTCCAATTCCAAATATAAGGTTAGCTGAGAACTACTTGTTATGGAGAGAAATTCCTATGGTTTGGGGTACCACAACAGATTGCTTGACTCTAGAATTCAATCATTTCCATTACACAATAGAAATCAAATATCTAACACTAAAGGATCAGACCTCATACCTTATTCTGGACGGTTGAAGTAGATCCTCATTGAGCTTTCCAACTTTAGCTTGAATTGATGAATCACTTCCTCAATAACAAGTAAACAAGACAAGCATACTAGATATTGGTGTTAGATCTATTCTAGCATATATAATCAACAATGTATAAGCATTTTAAATCATCCATGGATAAAATATTCATTCAAACACACATTATTGGATAGGAAAAGATATTTCTATTAATATAAAATCAGACATTACAATGGATACAACCTCTGTCGGCATGTCTGCGAATTGGAGAAATTGAATTCCCCACTTGGGCCTCCACCACCTCAATCCTCCATCTCCCGATAGAAAGCTCACAAGCAAAAGGCAATCTTGGGAGGAATACAAAAGTGCTCCAAGGGACAAAGGGATGCAGACTCAAGCACAAGTTTTGGCAACAATGGACTATAGTTTATTTGCTCTCAATTCTCTTATGCCTTCAATGTATCCAAAGAGTTCCTTATATAGAATTTCAAAGGGGTAATGAAAGGTCGAATCCGAGCGATCTCAAGGCATATGGAAGGCCAAAAGTCAAGTGAGTTGGATCCATGTCAAGGAAAACTCCAAAAGGATTTGGATTTTGTACACATCCCGATGTACGCGGTTTTAGGGGTCAAACCCACATATATACACGATTAGGGGTTTAAAAGTCGTGTGTATTAATTTTCACATGTTTATAGGGATGGTCAAGGAAACATCAAAGGACAAAAAATGGTCCAAGGAGTATGCAGAGGGACAGGGGAAGGCCATACAAGTGTGATTCACTTAGAGTGGTAAAATCAGCTATAACAGATGCCCCCTAATGTGTGAGGTCAAAGGGATCATATGATGGCCGAAATACATTATAAGTCCATCCCAAAAGTGGAGTGATGAAGGATCCCAAATGGAAGACCAGCCACACAATCAGCATAGTACAATAATACAACTCTGCACATAATTGCAAATACATATGGCAGTCCCAGATATATAAGAGTACAATGGCCATGAATAGGCATAAGTGGTCATCACCACGTACAATATACATAGTTCAGAATCTCCATGATGAAGATATACAAAGGATCATGATCTCCATAATGGCTGAAGATATACAATGGATCAAGATCTCCATAATAGCTGGAAACGTCTGACATATACTGGAATCAAGTCATGAGAGTTGAAATATCATGAACACTAGCACAATCAAGGAGGTAGCATATAAGAGATGCCAGCAATCTGGAAGGTATTCTACACAAAATCCTACAAGTACATGTCCTACTATGCGAATATAGGTGTTGAGGTCAAACATAGTAGTCCATCATCTGATTACCGGACATTGATGTATACCACTAACAAACGCAAGATCACCCACCAATAATGAAAATGGGAATCAAGGTACTAGAGTGAAAACTAACAAGTGTGAATAAATGTGTTGAGGTCAAACACTTGAGAGGATCCATCGATCAGGGGACATTGATGTATTCCCAAAAACTGTCGATGGAAAGATAACCTACCATTGATGACTGCAAGTCTCAAGGCACTAAAAAATGACTATAGATTCCAATCCCAAAATAAATGATCTAAATTCGATGGGATGAAATCCACTGGAAGGAGGGCATTAATGCATCCCCCATCATCTAACACAAGGTACTCAGCAAAGTTTTATAATGTGGAAAGACTCGATCATAAGGTGCATGAACCAGTAACTGTACCGGGAATGGTCGACATGCAAAGTTAAGACAACTGAGGAATGGCCAACTCAGGTTTCAAATTCCTTCGAACAATAGCATAAAGGTGAATGGTGACTGAATAAAGGAAGCATAGACTTGATATACATAACTGGGACATCTCTGCGACATAGGAGGTATCGACAGAGGCTCCATAGGGACTGAAAGCTTAACCAGTCGGTGGAGATAAACTCAGATAAAATGAGTACAGCTCCTAAAGTCAAACTATAAACCAAACCAATGGATGTGATATATAGTGCTCTATTCGAAGGCGACATGACTCGATAGCTGCCAAAAGATAACATCTTCCCTTGTTCGGATTTTTGGTTTTTTGATTTTTTTTGGACTTTTTCAAATATTTAAAAAGCTTGAAAAAAAATAAAACTGCTTTATAGTTACAAAATAGGAGGAGACGAGTGTCATATGGGAAAAAAAACTAGTTCCAAGTAGTGGAACATACCTATGCTCAATGCAAGGATACATGTGCAGGATAGCGACACTCGGGGGAAAATACCCTCCCGGTAAAAATAGGGAACCAAGTTGCAAAGGATATATAAAATGGCTCTGCATGGCTAGACATGAGACAAGCTCGGGCTATAAGGCTGAAACTCAATGTCAGGGAAGCCAGTGTAAGGCTCAATAAGGCAGGCAAAGCTCATGATAATGCAATTACAACTTGACATAAGGGAGTCCTGAGGGAAATAGGCCAATAAAAGATCAAGAGGAGTATGAGGCTCTTGCGAAATGTCATGGAAATACTATACAATGGACTCCCACACCCTAAGGGACAAAATGTTAGCGTGGACACCAAATGCAAAAAAGGCACTAACTAGGGTACCCATGTAAGGTCAAGCTCTACCACTCATATCATGCCACTTCTGAAACAACAAGAAGGTTCTGTGACATAATAGAGTGGGTTCATACCTAAGGCTATAATGAAACGGTCATAAGGTTATGGAAAATGCAAATGGTGATGAAACCTAACCTATATGACAGTTTAGACATGATACCTAAAATCGGCACGAACGGGTCAATCCAATGGCTGAAACGACACTCAAAAGGGTCTCCTACATCATAAATTAGTCCAAAAATGGTCCAAACTATAGGAAAGGGGGTAAAAATTTTCAAAAATTTGAAAAATTTCTATAAATAGTAAAAAAATTCAAAACATTATAAAAAAATTGAAATTTTTACCCATTTGAGCTCAGAACTTCAACAACGAATTCCAGGAGATCTAGCCGGCGGAATCCACTACCGTTTTTTCTAGGTACTTACCCATGCTCTACTCTTCCATTTTGATGCAAATTTTGTCAAATTCCATGGTGTATTCAAGTTTCTAGGCCATTCTAAGATAGGCACCATGGCCCACATGAAAATCAAGGGTTTGTCCACGTATAAAGATGGATATACATGGAAAATTCCCTCACAGTCATGTACATACGTGGTTGTTTGGAAAACAATCATGTATGCAGCTGCGCTCAAGGTTTTTTAAGTATTCTAATGGACAAAACTCAAATTTTTTATGCAGGATGGTCCTAGAATGGAGAGAACGTGAACATGGTGATGTAGAAGAGGCAGTAAGGGTATATCTAATGGCTCAACAAGTGTTACGTGCATGTGGGCTTTACAAATTTTGGTGTCTTGGTAGCTTAAGGGCTAAACCAGGACTATTGTAGATGTTAGTGGACTACTAGGATCCAGACTCAGAGTCGTTCCAGATAGACAGGATGTCCCTCACCATAGAAGTGGAGGACATATACTTTATTACTTGACTTTCCCTAAGGGGGGAAGTAGTGAACCTACATTCTCGTAGGCCCAGAGGTGGCCTGACTATAGATGAGTACATTGTGGTGTACTGCTATCCAGACACAGAGAAGGTGGGGAGTCAGATCCCAACTAAATGCATATAGGTGCTAGGCCTAAAGGCCATCCTACTGACACTGGGTAGGATAGCAAGATTGGCTTCATTCCACCAGGCCTCGCGGCCTCTAATGTTGTATGCAGTGGAGTGCATGAGACCCACGGTATATGATTGGAGCACTACACTACTGGGCAACATGAAACACCATCTTAGTGAGTGCAATATGGCCAGAGTGCGAAACTTCAGTTTCAACAGCATATTGAGCACGTTTTTCTTCAAGCCTGTTCCAGGATTGAGCCCTAGAGTTGACGTTCCTCTACACGAAAAGATCCGGCCCAACGGCATTGAGCGGATGTGATGCACAAACTGGGTGGAGGTAGGGTGTCCAAACCTTATCCAGCTGATTTATTTCCATCGTGGCGATGACAGATAGTTTCCATTGATGACTACCCCTATGCGGGGATAGATTTCTGGGGAGATCCGGACATGCTGCTACCACCAGGATCGGCATACGGTGACATAGGTAATGAATCTTGACCCTCTCTTTAAAATTTTTGAGTTATTTAATTTTTTTTTGTTTTCTGATTATGTGGAATCAAAAGACATGTTTTTGGGTGACAATACATAGTGACATCTACCATATGCATGCAGATGTGGGACCATGGCGGCCTGAAGGCTTCCCTCATCATAGACAGAGGGGAAGAGGAGACGATATCATGGGTGTGGATGTAGAGCAAACGCTCCAAAGCATTCATACCAACTTCATGAGACTGACACACAGAGTACCCATGGCACAAGTCGAGGACTTGCCTGAGGCCATGCAGCGCTAGGTGGTGGGTGTACCACAAGCATGGGTACGGCTATTTCGATGGCTAGCTAGAGTTGTAGTGACATTCCATGATCACAATCCCCCTCCTCCTCCATAGGCTTAGATACCTGGGAGCGATATATTTTGTATTACTGTGTATTATATTCTGATGGCTCGAAAGCCCCATTTTTGTATTATGACACTATGTATTACCACATTTTGGATGTTTATAAAACTTTTATGATGATCGGTTTATTTATTTACATGTGTAAAAATTTATGTTTGTGATGAGCTTATTGTGTATGAAACAAATGCCAATCTAACACGTAGTTAGCATATGAGTTAGCAACTTGATTATTAATTCTTGGAATATGTATGTATGTTATATTATCAAATTGTTGTTTTAATAATATCACACATAAGAATGTTCTTAATAATGTCAGATCTCTAACATGGTTTAAACCATTAAGCTGTGACACTACTAACTTCGAATCAAGACGTACCTCAAGAGAGAGAACGCCATGTAAAATGGCATCCCGTAGAAGCTCAATAACGACACTATATTCAGCAACATTGTTTGAATATGGCCGTAAACATATGCCTCCTGAAGACAATACCTAACCCATAGGAATATAAATCACCCAAGCAGCAGAGGCTGAGTGTTGAGTGTGACGGCTCGCACCATCTGTGAATCCTATGAAGGTGGAAGATTCCCTTGACATCTGCCAAAAGAAACAAAAACTAATCACAAACCCGATCACCATAAGAAAAAGACCTACCTATGCAAAACTGTACAATAATATACAATAACCAGCCTTGGCTGAAAATCATGCATAGTACTTTTTGAGATAGAGCCCATTTCTAGGCTCTGCGAAGGCTGTTCCCTCATAATCCACTAAATCATAAGCACCTTTCTCTAACACATGTTTGATGACGTAAGGACCATGCCACATGGGGTTAAACTTTCCTACCCCCAAGGGTTCTTTCGGTTGATCCCACAAAATGATGAAGTCTCCATCACTAAACCTCCTTGGATGGACAGACTTATCATACTAGACCTTTACGTGGCGCTTATTTACTTCTCAAGCCACCAAGGCATCTCGACGCTGCTCATCCAGTTGCTCAAGGTGGACCAAACGGTCCTCCAATGGGGAAGTGTTTGGTAAGAGATCTATGGCTAGCTTCAAGGAAGGAATCTCACACTCAACCAACAATACCGACTCCACTCCATGTACAAGTTGATATGGAGAAAAACCCGTGGCAGTCTTAACAACAGTTCTATAAGCCCATAAAGTAGGATATAACATAATGTGCCAATTATTCTTTCTTTGTGTGATGGTTCGTTGGAGAATGGATTTGAGTGATTTGTTCATTGCTTCTACCTGTCCATTCACTTGAGGGTAGTAAGAGGAGGAATGCTCTTGTTTATACCCTAACTTTGATGCCAACTCTTCCATCATATGATTCTAAAAGTGCGAGCCATGGTCAGTGACAAGCTCTTTTGAAATCTCGAACCGAGTAATAATCTGGTTGAATACGAAGTGCACGGCTGTCTCACCATTGGATTTAACTGTAGGCATAGACTTATCCCATTTCATGAAGTAGTCAACAACCACTAAGATTTGATGATGCCCCCCAGCTGAAGCTGGGTTGCAATCCATAAAATCTATCCCCCACTTAGTGAAGGGACCAGTGGTGATGATGGGATGTAACGAGGCAGGTTTCGAGTGCATATTACTTGCAAACACCTGGCAAGGATGGCACCTCTTGACCGCATCTACACAATCCTTAAAGATCGACGGCCAGAAATAACCTGCTCTTAAGACTTTTTGTCCTGTAGAAATCCCAGATAAATGACCACCACATGCCCCTCTGTGGAAATCATTCAGCACTACCTCAGCCTCTTCATGAGTTAAATAATGACATAAAATGGAATCTACCCCACGGTGATACAAAGTGTTATCCACTATGAGGTAATTCTTAGACACGTGATGTAACCGTCATCGTTCATCCCATGAGAGGTGAGTAGGGACCTTCAATGTTTGTAAATATATAATGATATCCCCATACCATGGGTCTAAGGTTGTGACTAAGAAGATGTGCTCATCGATAAACATATCTTCACAAACCAACTCCTCAGCCTCGCTTGGGAAATCCGATATAAGCTTTGCAAAAATTAACGATTTCTTCGATTTTGCCGAAACAAACTCGAGATCAAATTATTGCAGGATGACAATCCATTTATTATATTTTCCCCCAATCATCCTTCGAGTGAGGATGAATTGAAATGGATTGATATGGGCTACAACCAAGGTTTGGCGAAGGAGAATATAATGTCTCAACCGTTGAACCACATGTACGGTAGCTAAGGAAAGCTTCTCAACATGGGAATAACGGATCTCCGCATCAATAAGATTCTGGCTCAGATAGTATATGACATGCTCCTGGAGCTCCTTATCCTCTTGAACCAAAAACCAATCGTCTCCATGGACACGGCCACATAAAGTAGAAAATCACGGCTATAGTCTGGGGGACTAATCACCGGGGCTGATGCTAGGGCTTGCTTGAGCGCATCAAAGGAATCTTGGGCTTGCTCATCCCAACAAAAGGTGATGTCCTTCTTCAAAATATGCATGAAGCCTCTAGTCAAATTGGCAAAATTGACAACGAATCTCCGTAAGAAGTTTTCCATGCCTTGCAAACATTGAAGATGGAAAATATTTTCAGGGGAGACAACTGAAGTATTGCCTCAACCTTCAAAGGGTCAACTTTTATACCCTCTTTAGAAACGATGAATCCTAATAAGCGACCAGAATTCACACAAAAGATGCACTTGTGAGGATTTAACCTGACTAGATAATGGCGGTGTTACCACCTAAGTTGTACTTAGTGGTTTTTTATCAAGTGAGCCCGGTGAACCGGACAAGGATAACTTGTTCGGACTTCAGAAGACCTTTGGAAGTACTTCTGGGAAGTGCTTGTTGTACTATATCACATGTTCATACCCCATGGGGGAATTGTAATAAATGTTCTAGCATGATAGTGTTTGTAAAAGACTCAGTCTCTTAGAATTTATTTGTCAATCCAATCAGCCTAGGGTGTTTTTTCCCTTGGTTATTATTGGTTGTTGAATAAACAACTGATAATTTCTGAGTTTTTCACTCCATACCTCCAAAGTTGGGGTGGTAGGCTTCGCATTTAGGCCTATTGAGGTTATTAGAGTCTATGTGTCAATGTATAAACATGCTAGACATCATGGTCGAGTCATATGAACATGTCTAAGTCCCCCTAGGTTTTTTCAAGTTTCCAAATTTTTAGTTTTTTCAATGTTTTTTATTAAAATTTAATTTTTCCAAAACTTAGGCTATTTTTTAATAGTTTAATTGGAAAAATTGATTTTGTAATAAAAGTGGGCCAAGTAATTAGTTTCAGTCATGTAGGTGCTCATTTTCAAGCTAAGAGCACCATGTAAACCCATGGACCCACTATTTCTTAGTTTTGAGTGATTTTCCATCACTTAGGTCAGAAAGCCCCAAAAATCAATTATTGATTATTTTAATTAATAAATTGATGAATAATGGAGCAAATCCAAAATCATAGATCAGTGGATTCTTAGCCGATTTGATTAAAATCAGTAAGATCTGAACCAGATTGACTGGATCTGACAAATCCTTGACTAAAGGAGGTGATCAAATCAGATCCAGAGTTGATCTTCAGCAGTCTTTATGGGGAATTGCACCCTCTCTCTCTCCTCCACATGTGTGGGCTCTCCTAGGAGCTTTGTGGACTGATGTTTCGGTTTATGGGTTGATGTGTCACCTCAATAAATCCCCCTAGTTAACAAGTGGGCTCAGTTCAGCTTCAGATCTACATTGATTGACTCTACATCAACTAATTTGATCTGTCTCCATGGGATTTGTGGCCCCCCTGGGCTGGATCTCCTGGTTTTTGTATAAATCAAAGCACAAGCAACCTCTTCCAAGCTAGTTAGAACTGCGATTGAGGTGTTGTTGCTCTTGTATTGTATTGTTTATTATTCTGGAATAAAGAAGCTTTGGAGGCAAGATCTATGGTGTAATTCTCTTCATGTGTGGATGGTGATTTTCAAATGCTTATGAGGTATAATCTGTGTTATTTATCATTGCTTTTGCTGGTTAATTGTTGGCCTTGAAGGAGAAAGCTCCCTCTTCTTAGGGTAAATTTTTTATTCTAGTTTGATTTATGCTCTTACTGCTACTTGTTTTAGATCTATTGGAGTTGTATGTATTTTAAGTTTAATTGCATGCTTTCCAATTATCTCTTCTAGCAGCACCTATGTTTTAACCATCTGTTTGTGTAAGGATTTCTAAGTTGCAGGTGATCTCTCTTGTAGAAGAGGTTGAGCTGGTTTGCATCTTCCTCATCTTCAAGATATTCTAAATGACATAGTCCCTCAGTGTTCCACCAAAGTAGAATCCAAAGCCCAACATTCCCAGGCTTCAAACACTCTTTCTCTCTCTTCCTCCAAAATCTTAATTTCTCTTCAAATTGGTTACTTTTAAAGAGTCTTATTGCTTAGATTTGTCTCATTAATCAAATTACATATAGATCTAGTTATTAATATCCTTTCTTAATTTTATATTGTAGTTCCATTTTGCATATAAAGTTATATTTTAAGAGATCTAGCTGAAATTATCCTCTTTTTTGCAAGCATTTTAATGAAAATTTGTAGCTTCCTTTTAAGGTAGTTTCCTTTGTTGTACTTTAAAGTTTCATATTCTGCAATAAAAGTGCACATCTCATTGACTGACCAAACAGCAAGCCAATATCCGAAGGAAATCTTGCTTTCCTTGGTTCCTTTTTGCAAAACTAGATTACCCCACCTTAACAAAATTTCACTTAAATTTGTTTTTTCGGTAACTAGTGTAGTGACCCAAAACACTTTCAAAGTGTGTTTGGGCACATTTGATTTTTATTTCTCGCTATTTTTTAGCATTTCTAAAAAATAAGAGAAGGAGACTCTGCCCAATTTCTAACTCTTTGACGAACCGGAGCTTCTCGGAAGCTTCCCCCACCACTGTGTTTTAATTCTAGCTTGTTACAAACTTGTTGTAAGCCTTTTGATCCCAGATAACAATGACCAAAGTGCATCAATTTTTATTTTCTGATATTGTAAATCATTGCTAATAAAAAGAAAAGGTCCTTTCGAATAGGCTCTTTCGAGCCTATTCACCATCCCCCCTAGGGGGGATTTGTGTCTGTGTTTCCTTTTTTCTTTTCTTTCCTTTTTTTTGCAAACTAGTGTAGTTCTAATCTGTAGGGTAGTATACTTTGATTTATTATCAATTTCATATTTCATATTTGAGATTTCAAAGTAATCTTAATACTTACCCCACGACTTCCCGATTGACCCGAAAGGGGAAAGAGATGCGTGGTAGGACTAATTAGAAAAACCAGAATTGTTTATCTGTGTTTTCCTTTTCATCATTTGTTTCATCAGATATTATAAAATTAACCCCTCCTTGATTCCCTGAATCTCAAAATTTACTAAAATTGACAAGACTCCGGTGTGTATGCTTTGCACTTGGCGGTGGTTCGCCTGATCAGTCAAGCTGTATCAAAAGCACTTGAGTGACTAGAATAATTAGGATTCCCTCTCCCAAATTGACAAACCATCAAGTGAAAATCCAACACCTAGATCAAACCATTACGGTGGAAAAATACCCAAAGGAAGCAGGAACTTCTGAAAAGTGACCTCGGAGCGCCGATCTCTGTCACACCCTAACAGGTGCGTTATGAACAATAGCCCCAGAGACTCCATTTATCCCACATATTCCTTGTGGGTAGCCATGACGGTTTAGTTTTGGATATACTCCAAGTACTCTTAGGTATATTTGGAGTCCCCCCTCCTTTCGCCTAATTTTAATCAACTCATATTTCACATTAACTTAAAATGTACCAAGAGGCAATTGAAAAACATTCACTCCAAGCACATGCAAGTACATTGATTATCTTTTGACTCCATTTTAAGGCATTTGTTATTTTCTTGCTATATATATATATATATTGTGTCTCAGCATTATGCTTTCGTGCGCTCATTTTGTATCTTTTCATCTATGATTGTTTATGGTTAAATTTCAAACACCTAAGTAATTCATTCAGTTTAACATCACCATACTAAGTAATTAGCCTTAGTAAATTACTAGGGTCTACCCCCCTTGGCTTCGTTAGGAGTTGACCCTAAATGGAGGAGTCAAGAACAAGGTGGCATCCTTGACTCGATACTTTCCCCCAAGGACACACCGAGTGGCTTGAAGATTTCTGCCATGTGACCCAAGTGTGTGAAAGACGGAAACACTTTTTGGTGCCGTTGCCGAGGATAAATCTTTTTATTCCTGAGTACGACTTAGCTTAACTTTTTTCTAAAAAACTGAAAATATAAAAACTTTGGATTGATCTAGTCTTTAAAAAACATAAAAATTAAAACTTGATCCATCTGGAGACTCCACTGTCTAATATCCCTTCAAGAATTTCTACCTGAAGAAACTACCGAAAACTATTCAATCCTATCCCTGATCCCGAAAGGTTCATTAGGGAAAGATTAATAGGCAGACTTCTCATAGAAACCTTGAAAATTTAGGAGACCAATTCCTCTCAGCTATCCATCACATATTTGTAGAGAGTCATACCTTCCAATCTCAAGAAATGATGGAATTTTTCAAACCCCTTGACCTTTCTCAGATAGCAGGTAGTCCTCATGACATTTCGAATGATTCTATCAAGAAGCTCCCCATATTCCAGGGAAATAATTCCATCACTGCCAAGTCTCAAATCGAAAAGTTTGATAAGCACCTGGTCAGTTATTGCAATGGTGCTGCCCATAACCATGAAGATGTCAAAATGAATCTATTTACTTTATCCTTAGAGGATGATGCTACAGAATGGTACTCTGACCTTGATGATGATTCATATAAAACTCTTAATGAATTCCTAGAGGGTTTTAAGAAGAAATGGGGGGAAAAGAAAGAGCCAAGACATCTACTTGCCGCCCTTCATAACATAAAGAAGATGGAGAATGAAACCATTGATGAATTTAATACTAAGTTCAGGCGTGTGGTTGCGGACCTCCCTAGAGAAATCAAGCCAAAGGATGCCTCCTTCCTCATATCCTACATCGAAGCTTTCACTGGTGATTTGAGGTACCAGTTAAGGGACAAAGAGCCGGCCGATCTAAAAACTGCTCAGGAATTGGCCAAGAAAATAGAAAAGAATATGCAGTCTTCAGGAAAATCCAACATTCTAGGTTACACTAGGTGAAACACTTCATACAACAAAGAGAAGGGAAAAGCCCTTGAATTAGAGGAAAAGCAAACCTATAAAGACCCCATGGAAAAGGTAACTAACATGATAAAAGAATTGGTTACTAGTCAAAACCAAATCATGGCAAATCATTCTACACAACTGAATCATATTCAGAACAAAATAGTCACAATGGAAAGAAATAGTGGACCTAGGAACTTTAAGCCTAAACAGAATCAGATGTATCAGAAGAAATCTCCTCAGTAAGAACCTAGAATTCCAAACTAGTTATACTCAACTAATCTGGTAGAGGAAGTCATTCCATGGTGCAGACCTTGTGATCAATTCCACCAAGAAATCACTTGTTATATCACAAACCAAGTTATAGAACATGAAATGGCTGGGGTCAGTAATCATGAAACAACATCAGGCAAGTCTCATCATGTGTACATGGTAGGCTGAACCTATCTTTTATCAAACTAGCATTGGCAACAGGCCACGGATTATAGTTATGAGAAGGATCTCCTTTCCAACTTTTATGGTGTAGTGCCTTCTCTGAAAGCAATTAAGGAAATGAAGGAGGATAGATTCAAGGGAGCAGTGTATCAAAGAAAGGAGAAGCCATCACCGTCTAAACAGTACAAGCCAAAGGTAACCGCTCCTCCTCTCCTAGATCCCCCTATTATCCCTTAATCAAATGTTGATATGGGAGAATGGATATGTAGTGCTAATATTCATGTTTATGCAACTGATGTCCTTAAAATTCCTGGTCAAAAAGAAAAGTTGTTGAAATCCATAGAGGATAGTCAAAGTAAAACTCATAATATTGTCAAAGAGGATCCTCTTCCTAATAATAATGCTATATTTGAAGCTGAACATATTGAGCCTATAGATATTCCTATAGTCCTCAACAGTGTTGATCCAAGAAGACAAGACCACCCACCTTTTTATGTCTCCCTCTTAGTTGACAACCTCCTCCTTCATAACTGCATGTTAGATTCAGGTGCTTCATTAAATGTCACGAAAAGAAAAGTAATGGAATAGCTAGATCTAAGGTTCACCTGACCCTACCACAATGTTTGTGCTATGGATGCAAGAGAAATTGAAGTGGTAGGGATAATCTTAAATTTACAAGTTAATTTGGCCAAGTATCCTGATATCGACATGTCAATGGATGTGGTGGTGATAGATGTTGCAGATAATTGGGGGATGTTGCTATCCAGAAAATGGGCTGCAACTCTTGGTGGGAACATTCAAATGGATTGGACATATGCTACTATACCTGGATTAGAGAACACTAGGGTGATTCTCCACAGAGAAAAACTAAGGAAACAACATGTAGAAAACCCTAAGAAGCCCAGAAATGAATTTCACTAATAAATTTGGAAAATATGCTATTTTGTCAAATTTCATGACCCCTATTAAGGAAAACATTAAAAATGAAAATATCTATGAAGTTTGGCAAATGTACTTTAACGGGGCTTATTCCAAAATCAGAAAAGGTGTGGGCATCATGATCATCTCTCCTTCAGATAAAATCTACAACTTTGTGTTCAGGTTAGAGTTTGAAGCATCAAACAATGTAGCCGAGTATGAGGCATTGCTCCTAGGGTTAGAAACTGCTAAAGATATGGGGATAAAGATGTTGAACATAAAGGGTGATTTAGATTTAGTTGTCCTCCAGATTAAGAATCAGTATCAATGCAAAAATGACAGACTAAGAAAGTATACGAATGCCACATGGGACACTATGGAGTGGTTTGATGTGCTTAACATTCAAAAGATCCATAGGGAAATGAATGGGTTAGCAGATAAATTGGCAGTAGCAACATCCACTCTCTAGCCATCAAATGAAATGATTAGTGGGAATGTAAAGATGGAAATTAATTTCAGACCTTCAGTTCCAGATAATATAGATTACTGGCAGGTGTTTAAGGATGATGAACAACTTTTGAGATTCATCCACAATCTATAAAATTTTGAAGGTTGGAAGATCAGTTATCAACAAGAGGGTAAAGAGTAACAGGATCAGGAATGATGTCCATGTTGGATGGATTTTCCGGTTATAACCAGGTGTTGGTAAATAAGGAGGATCAACATAAGACTACATTCACCACACCTTGGGGTACCTATAAATTTTTAAGAATGCCTTTTGGCTTATTGAATACTGGTGCCACCTTCCAAAGAGCCATGGATTTTTCCTTCAAAGAACTTATAGGAAAAATAATCGAAATATATCAAGATGACTTAACTATTTTTTCAAAGGAAAGATCTGACCACATAAGTCATCTTAGGCATGTTTTTATAAGATGTCGGAAATATGGTATTTCCTTGAACCACGCCAAGTCAATATTTGGAGTTAATGAAGGCAAGTTGTTGGGGCACATCATTACTAAGGATGGTGTCAAGGTTGATCTTGAGAGAGTTGAAGCCATTAAGAAAGTCCCCTTGCCTCAGAATCTAAAATCTCTCCAGTATTTTAATGGTCAGATCAATTTCATAAGAATTTCATCCCAAATTTAGCAGAATTAATGAAACCTCTACAAAATTTATTAAAGAAAGATGCTAAGTTTGAGTGGACGGATGAAGGAAAAGTTGCATTCAAGTCTATAAAAAATGCCATATCCATGTCCCTTGTCTTGATTAGTCGAGATTATTCCAAGGAATTCCAGATATTTTCCTTTGCCTCAGAAGACACCATTGCTAGTGTTTTGCTTCAAAAGAATAAGGAGGGACAAGAGCAACCTATAGCCTTTATGAGTAGATCCTTGCAAAATTTAGAGTTCAAGTATACCACGATGGAGAAATAGGCCTACACTCTTGTCAAGTCCCTTAAACATTTCAGAACTTATATAGGTTACTCCAAAATCATTGGATATGTACCCCATGTAGCTGTCAAGGATATCATGTCTCAATAGGATTGTCTAGGAATTAGGTGTAAGTGGGTTTCAAAGATTCAAGAATATGATTTGGAGATAAAACCTACTAAGTAAATCAAGGTCTTGCAAAGATGTTGATCCAAGGAAATGAAAAGGCCTTAGGAATAATCTGCCAGAATAGTGATTTAGAACAAAGTGTATCAGACGAGCTTCAGAGATTGGAGTAGGACCCTTGGTACACCGACATCATATTTTTCCTCCGCAACCTTACATGCCCCGATCACTTACTTGGCCATAAAAGAAGAGAATTAAGGTTAAAAGAAACTAAGTATTGTTTGACAAAAGATGGTTTGGGTTGGAGAAACCCCAATGGTTTAATACTTAGATGTGTTGATGAACCTGAGTCCAAGAAACTCATGGTTGAGTTCCATTCAGGATTTTGTGGTGGACATTTTGCAGAAAAAACAACTGCCCATAAAATCCTTAGAGCAGGATACTATTGGCCAAACCTATTTTTAGATGTGCACAAGGCTGTCAGAGTTTGCTCCCAGTGTCATTTATTCACCGGAAAGCAACAAATGAAAGCCTTGCCTTTAAATCCAATAGTAGTCCAAGCCCCCTTTTAGGAATGGGGGATTGATTTCATCGGTAAGTTCAAAGCTAACTCGAGTAATGGTTATTCTTGGATTCTTACCACCACTGATTATTTTACCAAGTGGGTAGAGGCGATACCCACCAAGAAGGCAACCGATGCTACAGTCATGGATTTCCTAGAAGATAAGATTATCACAAGATTCAGTGTGCCAGCCAGAATCATCACGGATAATGGCCCGTGCTTTGTTTCCTCTGAGATATCCTGTTTCTGTTTCAAATACAGCATTGTCCTATCCCACTCATCCAATTACTACCCGCAAGGAAATGGTCTCGCTGAATCAAGTAACAAGAACTTAATGACCATAATCAAGAAAATTGTAAGTGACAATAAGAAGGCTTGGGATAGCAAGATCAAATTAGCATTATGGGCCGACAAAATCACCAAGAAAATTTCAACCGCTAGGAGCCCTTTCGAACTAGTCTATGGCCTAGATGTCACCTTACCAGTCCATTTAAAGCTTCCAGTTTATCAGCTTCTCCAGACCTTTAGCTCAGATCAAGAGGCCATTCAGAACAAAATAAACTAGTTGGTCGAGCTAGATGAGAGTAGAAGAAATTATCTTTACCAAAGTATCAGAAACTCAGAAAAGGTCAAGAGAACCTTTGATAAGTCTACCCGTCCAGGATCCTTCCAAGTAGGTGACACAGTTTTGCATTGGGACAAACAACGGGAGAAACCTGGGAAACATGGAAAGCTTGATAGCTTATGGTTGGGACCGTACATCATCGATGAAATAACAGGAACAAACTCCTTCTATCTAAATGACCTAGAAGGAGAAAGGTTGAGCCTGCCTGTGAATGGTTTCCTCCTCAAGTTGTTTTTTGCCGAGACAGTTTGATGCCTTTATTGGCATTGGTGCTTTCAGGGCCAATTTCTAAACCTTGCCCTGCATGTATTTCTAAATTTTATATATCATGTTGTTGTATCATAGATATTTTGTATTATAGTTATTTTGTATCATGTTTGAAAATTTTACTTTGTATATTAGTTTTGTAAAATATTCCCTTTTGCACATCATAGATAAATTATGTTCATCAATTTGCTTTTATAGTTAATTTTTATACATACATGTTACTAACAAACTCTAATTGCTATGCAGGACCCAGAGATTCCAGAGTTCTCACATCCTCTCATCTAAACAAAATATCAGTTAGAGAATGTGTCCCTAGATGGAGCCAGAATGTTACCAACTAAGTTGTACTTAGTGGTTTTTTATCAAGTGAGCCTGGTGAACTGGATAAGGATAACTTGTTCGGACTTTAGAAGACCTTTGGAAGTACTTCTGGGAAGTGCTTGTTGTAGTATATCACATGTTCATACCCCATTGGGGAATTGTAATAAATGTTATAGCATGATAGTGTCTGTAAAAGACTAGTCTCTTAGACTTTATTTGTCAATCCGATCAGCCCAAGATGTTTTTTCCCTTGGTTATTATTGGTTGTTGAATAAACGACTGATAATTTCTGAGTTTTTCACTCCATACCTCCAAATTTGGGGTGGTCAACTTGGAATTTAGGCCTATTGAGGTTATTAGATTCTATATGTCAATGTATAAAAATGCTAGACATCATGGTCGAGTCATATGAACATGTCTAAGACCCCCTAGGTTTTTTCAATTTTTCAAATTTTTAGTTTTTTCGATGTTTTTTATTAAAATTTATTTTTTCCAAAACTTAGGCTATTTTTTAATAGTTTAATTGGAAAAATTGATTTTGTAATAAAAGTGGGCCAAATAATTAGTTTCAGTCATATAGGTGCTCATTTTCAAGCTAAGAGCACCATGTAAACCCATGGACCCACTATTTCATAGTTTTGAGTGATTTTCCATCACTCAGGTCAGAAAGCCCCAAAAATCAATTATTGATTATTTTAATTAATAAATTGATGAATAATGGAGCAAATCCAAAATCATAGATCAGTGGATTCTCAGTCGATTTGATTGAAATCAGTCAGATCTGAACCAGATTGACTGGATCTGACAAATCCTTGACTGAAGGAGGTGATCAAATCAGATCCAGAGTTGATATTCAGCAGTCTTTATGGGGAATTGCACCCTCTCTCTTTCCTCCACATGTGTGGGCTCACCTGGGAGCTCTGTGGACTGATGTGTCAGTTGATGGGTTGATGTGTCAGCTCAATCAAGCCCCCGGTTGACAAGTAGGCTCAGTTTAGCTTCAGATCTGCATTGATTGACTCTCCATCAGCTGATTTGATCTATCTCCTTGGGATTTGTGCCTGCCCTGGGCTGGATCTCCTGGTTTTTGTATAAATAAAAGCACAAGCAACCTCTTCCAAGCTAGTTAGAACTGGGATTGAGGTGTTGTTGCTCTTGTATAGTATTTATTATTATTCTGGAATAAAGAAGATTTGGAGGCAAGCTCTATGGTGTAATGCTCTTCATGTGTGGATGGTGATTGTCAAATGCTTATGAGGTATAATTTGTGTTATTTATCATTTCTTTTGCTAGTTGATTGTTGGCCTTGAAGGAGAGAGCTCCCTCCTCTTAGGGTAAGAGTTTTATTCTAGTTTGATTTATGCTCTTATTGCTACTTGTTTTAGATCTATTGGAGTTATATGTATTTTAATTTTAATTGCATGCTTTCCAATTATCTCTTCTAGCAGCACCTATGTTTTAACCATCTGTTTGTGCAAGGATTTCTAAGTTGTAGGTGATCTCGATCGTAGAAGAGGTTGATCTGGTTTACATCTTCCTCATATTCAAGATATTTTGAATGACATAGTCCCTCGGTGTTCCACCAACGCAGAATCCAAAGCCCAACATTCGCAGGCTTCAAACGCTCTTTCTCTCTCTTCCTCGTTCAAAATATAAATTTCTCTTCATATTGGTTACTTTTAAAGAGTCTTATTGCTTAGATCTGTCTCATTAAGAAAATTACATATAGATCTAGTTAGTAATATCCTTTCTTAAGTTTATATCTCAGTTCCATTTTGCATATAAAGTTATATTTTAAGAGATCTAGCTGAAATTATCCTCTTTTTTGCAAGCATTTTAATGAAAATTTGTAGCTTTCTTTTAAGGTAGTTTCCTTTTCTGTACTTTAAAGTTTCATATTCTACAATAAAAGTGCACATCTCATTGGCTTCCCAAACAGCAAGCCAAGATCCCAAGGAAAGCTTGCTTTCCTTGGTTCCTTTTTGAAAAACTAGATTACCCCAACTTAACAAAATTTCACTTAAGTTTTTTTTTTTTCGGTAACTAGTGTAGTGACCCAAACCACTTTCAAAGTGTGTTTGGGCACATTTGATTTTGATTTCTTTCTGTTTTTTATCAGGTCTAACAAAAAAGAGAAGGATACTCTGCCCAACTTCCGACTCTTGGACGAACCGGAGCTTCCTGGAAGCTCCCCCACCACTGTGTTTTAATTCTAGCTTGTTACAAGTTTGTTGTAAGCCTTTGGATCCTAGATAAAAACAACCAAAGTGCATCAATTTTAATTTTCTGATATTATAAATTGCTGCTAATAAAAATAAAAGGTCCTTTTGAATAGGATATTTTGAGCCTATTCGCCATCCCCCCCTGGGGGGATTTGTGTCCGTGTTTCCTTTTTTGCTTTTCTTTCCTTTTGTTGTTGTTGAAAACTAGCGTATTTCTAATCTGCAGGGTAGTATACTTTGATTTATTATCAATTTCATATTTCATATTTGAGATTTCAAAGTAATCTTAATACTTACCCCATGACTTCCCGATTGACCCGAAAGGGGAAAGAGATGCGTGGTAGGACTAATTAGAAAACCGGAATTGTGTATCTGCATTTTCCTTTTCATCATTTGTTTCATCAGTTATTATAAAATTAACCCCTCCTTGATTCCCCAATTGAGATCCACTTGGATCAAAAGAGGTTACTGGAGGGTTTTCTTTTTAACGAGAACACCCATCTCAAAATTTACTAAAATTGACACGACTCCGGTGTGTATGCTCTGCACTTGGCTGCGGTTCATCCAATTAGTCAAGCTATATCAAAATCACTTGAGTGACTAGAATAATTAGGATTCACTCTCCCAAATTGACAAACCATTAGGTGAAAATCCAACACCTAGATCAAACCATTACGGTGGAAAAATACCCAAAGGAAGCGGGAACTCCTGAAAAGTGACCTCGGGGCGTTGATCTTTGTCACACCCTAATGGGTGCATTATGAACAATAGCCCCAGAGACTCCATTCAGCCCACATATTCCTTGTGGGTAGCCATGACGGTTTCGTTTTGGACATACTCCAAGTACTCTCGGGTATATCTGGAGTCCCCCCCCCCCCCCTTTCACCTAAATTTAATCAACTCATATTTCACATTAACTTAAAATGTACCAAGAGGTAATTGCAAAACACTCACTCCAAGCACATGCAAGTACATTGATTATCTTTTGACTCCATTTTAAGGCACTGGTTATTTTCTTGCTATATATATATTGTGTCTCAGCATTGTGCTTTTGTGCGCTCATTTTGTATCTTGTCATCAATGGTTGTTTATGGTTAAATTTAAAACTCCTAAGTAATTCATTCAGTTTAACATCACCATACTAAGTAATTAGCCTTAGTAACTTAATAGGGTCTATCCCCTTTGGCTTTGTTAGGAGTTGAGAATAAATAGAGGAGTCAAGAACAAGGTGACAGCCTTGACTCGAGACTTACCCCCAAGGACACATCGAGTGGCTTGAATATTTCTTCCCACGTGACCCAGGTGTGTGAAAGGCGGCAACAGGAAGCACCTTTTGAATACCAATCTCAAATGATAGGAATGACTCATTCTCATACAAGAATGAGTAGCAAGGTCATCCAAAAATACTTCGATAATCAATTTGAGATCGTGGAAGATCAAGGTGATGGCCTGCTGAAAAGTAGCTTAGGCGTTTTTAAGGTGAAAAGGCATTTTCTAATATGCAAAAGTTCCCCAAGGAGAAATAAATGCAGTCTTATGTTGGTCCTCAGGTTTAATTTGTATCTAATTATATCCGGAACAGCTGTCCATAAAGGAAAAATCCTCGCTACCCGCACACTCATCCAAAATATAATCAATAAATGGTGTGGGAAAATTTTCCTTTGGACAGGCACGATTCAAATCACGGAAATCAGTACATATGTAGATCACTCCCTACTTCTTATCAACTGGAATGAGATTTGAAACCCACTCCGTCAAGGGAATGGGATAGATAAAACCGACTTTCAACAGTTTCTCTATCTCTATCTTAATCGTGGGTGCTTTCCTAGGATTCACCACACGTAAGCATTGTCAAACAGGCTTAGCATTGGGATAAGTCTTAATCTCATGTTCAAAAATGCGAGGGTTGATACCTGGCATTTCATCGTAATACCAAGCAAAGATATCACGAAATTCTTTAAACAGCTCGGTATATTCTTGAATCTCAGCATGGGAACATTCTGCCCCAATATAGAAATTCTCTATCTTGCTAGGATCACGAGAGATATTGATAGGAATCATTAGAGATATATTTTCCATGTTTCCATCAGCCATTGGACTAGGAGAGCTTAATGGAACCATGGGACTACCAACTCTCTCACTAAGAACCTCCCTAAAGTCCTCACGCTCCAAGCGGTCAAGCTCAGGAAGAAAGTAAGATCTATGATGGAGCTCTTCCCATGGTGGCTCAACTCCCGACATGGCCTCAATAATCACTTCATCTGAAGGAAAAACACTATCAAGGCAGTTGTGCACATGAGAATATTGTACCTCCCATGCATGCATCACATCTGGGTCCTCCTCCTCTGTCCACAAAGAGGAAGGACTAGGCTCTGCAGCACACTCAAGATTAGCTTGATAAGCTACCATAGTTATAGGAAACGGCACGTCCTTCACGATGGGCTCACTCGAAGTATTAAGTGTAGGAAGAATCCAAGGATCTTCCATATGACTCGTGTGAAAAGACACCGATCTCACAGATGTCAAAGCCTCCCCAGAACTAGACCCTATCATAAGGATAGGTGCAGGACAGCTAAAAATTCCCATGAGGGATGGATACATGCCCACACCCACACTCCCAATTGCTGGCTGAGAGTGCTCTACAATCAGGATCGAAGCTCTCAAAGATGCGATAACCGACAGATTCTTGAATGAAATTTGATCAATCGTAACTATCTTCCCATTAAATGGAAAGCATACAATGTGAAATAGTGAAGAAGCTACAGCTTACATACTGTACATCCAATTCCTACCCAGCAAGAGATTGTATTCAAGGGGCGCATCAACCACCTTGACCTCTATCGCAATGGTCTTCCATCCCAAACATACCTTAAGGGAAGGAAGGATCCCATGCGGCCTAAATGATCTCCCATCAAACGCAGTTATCATGGTCATAGATTTAGACAACTCAGGGGAACCTAAACCCTTCCAACATGATAAAGACATCACAGAACCAGCAGCGCCTTTGTCAATCACAGTATGCTTGACGGTCATGTTGAGACATTCTACATGAATCAAAAGAGACACATAGTAAGGCAACCAAGGCTGAAGTCTTGTGGTTTTGAATTAATCACAGAGGAAGAATTATTATCATTCACACCAAGGGCAGCAAACAAAGCCTTCCTTTGTGAAGGATAACTCTGAAGTACTTCTAGTGTAGACATTGCACAAGGAGTGTGGCCCAAATCATCGACAACAGAATAGCTCTGGGCGGCTGGGGCATTAGGACTGTGCCCTGAATGCTTAAGGACTCCCTTAGGAATGTGAGGTGCAACTTCAGGTTTATCCATAGGTTTTTCAATACGCAAAGGAGTCCCTGGTGGATTGGGTTCCTTTCCTGGGTTGGGTTGTGACGAGCCATAGTCCTTCGCATGGGTCGCAAATTTTGCAGCATGTACCATTTTAATGCAACCACGACCACTACCCTTCAGTAGATCTTGATCAACACTAGACTGATCATGGGTCCTAGAGTTCATGTTTTGATTGTGAGGTAAAGGGTTAGTCAGCATAGCTGGGCCGTGAGCTAAGAATCTCGAGGCTTCATTGATATGAGGGCACAAGTAAGTGAGGTGTTATTCCTTACATAACTTGCAAGGAAATTTAACCTTACATTTAGCTTGCTTGTCACCCCTAGCATTACGGGTGTTCTTATCATTATTATTAGCATTTTCATCCTTATTCCCACCCTTACAATTGTTCTTACCCTTCTTTTTATTCCTTTTGGGTTTTTGGTTACCCTTCTGGTTCGACGATTGCACCGAAAGCACACTCACCATTTGGGTGGGTTGAAACAAAGTCGTGGATTGTCCTGAAGCAGATTGGTTGATTGAAAATTGACTAACTTGTTTCGCAACCGAATCCGCAGGTTTAGCACTCGCACAACCCACAATGCCATCGGCATGTGGTCTAGGTTTAAATTTGGGGTTGAAACTAGAACACAGAGCATTGGGAATGATCTCATATAACAAACTGGATTGAGCATAAATCAAATCCAGTTCCTGCACCCTGAAAATGGCTTGTTCCTCATTTTGCACTCTGGATGTAGAAACATCCTTCACTATATAAGGCAATAACGACTTAAGGAACCATTCAAGGAGGAATTCCAGCAGTATAAAGGCTTTAATCAACCTCTTCTGTCTACGCCACTCTTGCGTATGGTCTGAGATATGTGTGGCTTTATCCTGTTGAAATGTTGACAAGAGTTCCATACCAACGTCATAGCACACTAGTAGCTAGAAGTGGTTAAGAAAAATCATTGCTAGGTCATCAAAAAAAGCGAATGCCCCCCTAGGTAGCTCTATATACCATTTCGTGGTAGGCCCTATAAGGGTGCATGGAAACATCCTTAAATGGATTGAGTCCTGGTGTAAGGAATTGGAAGAGCAGCATAGGTGAAAGGTAGTAACATGTTCACTCGTATCCTCTCTCAGTTTTCCCTCAAATTTGGGTATGTTTGAGGGAAGCTTAGTAGGGAAAGTTGGCTAAGCTGGGTCATGAGCTACAGGATCATTCATCAATCTTGACAAGTCAAGAAGATTTAGCGTTGTGAGGAAAGGGAGCCTAGAATGAGTAGGTCGATGGACCGCTCCCTGATAGTTATGATTCACATAGGTTTGATTACCATAACCACCATGGCCTTGGCCATAGTGCCCTCCTCCCGTTTGACCCATATAGGGTGGCATGGAAGCACCATAGTGTGGTGTACCTTGACTATTTGGAGCTACAAAGCCATAATTTGGAGAGTAAGTGGGTTGTTGATACCCGCACCCATAAGGTGAAGAACCCTATCCATACTGCGTCCCATAATAAGGTCCATAAGTCATTACATGAGATGTCCCATGAGACACTCCGTAAGTAGCAATATACATTCCGAAAGTAGGAATATACGCTTCAGAAGTAGTAATATGACCTCTAGAAGTATGAACATGACTTCCTAAAACAACAAGCGGTACTTGAACCTGAGACACAACTGGTTGAGTAACCGCAGTACAAACATGACTCGTAGCAATGTTTCGGCCCAAAGGACCATGTGAATGAGGTGGAGGGTGAACATTCAAAGAACTAGGGACAAAGGACAAATGGACCTATGTAATTATGTATGTGTTATTCCCTATAGTCACTCATCTCAGATCTGGTATCCTAATAGGATCACTAACCCTAGACCTAGGAGGAATATGTGATGTAACTTCCACCACCGGAATGGAAGGTGCAATGTGACTTGTGCTCCTAAACCTCTCTGCATGGTAAGGAATGAGAGTGCCCCTAGGCATAGTGTTAGGCTCAAACTCAGATTCGACATGAAATGCCAAATCATGTGTGGGAAAACCAGACATACCATAACTACCATAACTAGTGCTTGCGGGTTGAAAATGAGTCTCATCATCTTTCGGCATTCTATACTGGTGATGAGTTAATGGGGAAATAACACTAGAGTAAATAGGTCTATCATGAAAAGTACCTATCTCAGAAATTACAGGACCTAACTCAGTCAAATCAGGTGAAGGATCATATTTAGGAGTAAACTCCCCATCTTCCACTTGAATGGGAGAAGGTGGTTTAGGAATACCTTCAACATGGTCTCCCATCATGTGTGAATCAATGTGTGAAGTAGTCTGCCTGGACTATCTAGCTCTCTCTCCCAAAGGAGGAGGAAATGTAGAAGGTGGAAGTCCTGTTAAACGACGAGAATGGTGAGGCGTCGCACCCGAATCCATAATGATTCAAAAAATATAAAAGACTCTATATCTACACAAACCCTGGGCAAGCTAATGTGCACAGAGCAATCACCAATAAAATATAAAGCCAAACAAAAGAAATCAAGGGTAGGATAAATAAGCTCCTGAATGAAGCAGGTATGTCTCGCCTTGGAGAGGCTTGAGACTCCCATACACAACAAGCGGAGGTACATAACCAATTATTGTGGCCCTTAGCTTCAACGCGTAAAGAGAATTTGCTGTCTAACCCCAACTTGGCCGGGATACCCATAGAATAACCCCTGCAGAGTACCCCCTCAATATCCTAGGTAAGGCCACTAAGGTCACTTCAATATAATCAATGCTCAAGAGGACAGTCGCAGGTGGGATTGACTGTATGGGAAGGGTAGTAAATCCTGAAACTCTCGAAAGAGCACCCAGATACAAATAAAATCCTGGAAATATCTTTGGTGCTACTCAGTTATGACTAGGGGTCATCCCAATCAATAACTGCTCACACTGCCTCGTGCTTAACTCCCTTTTGAGAGGAGGATCCTGAGAAACACTGGTTATACCAAGGAATTTCACACACTCACCTGGATAGACACATACATGTTGTTGTTTAGTGGTGTTGGAGAATTTACTCACAATGAACTATTCCAAGACCCTAAAACCTAATCTTGTTGGTGAACCCTATCAAATAAAATAGTGTAGTTCATTTTAATTGGATTTATTACTCAAAAGAGGTAAATGGTCGTGCAACTAATGGTGTTATGACACAACATGAAGCAAAATGCACACCTAACAATCAATCCAAATGCATTGTGTCCATGAAAAATAGGGTATGCTACTACGTGAAATGCACCATTTTCTTCAAATGATAAATGCAAGCTTTCCTGTATGAAATCCTGACTAATACTCCAAAGCAAATCTATTGCAAGTACTATGCAAAATGCAAGATGCAATGCATAATGATAAGCAAATATTTTTAGATTTTTTGAAATAAAAATGAGATATTAAAGCAAAAGAATGGTTCTACAACCCCCATACTCTGTAAGCACACTCAAGCAGCACTCAAGCAATGTACCAAGGTAAAAGAAGTCTAATGCACTAATCCCAAAACAAAAAATCGAAAATGCAATGACAAGAACATTCTTCAAAAAAGAAATTTTACCCTAAAAAAAACATCTCTGGTCAGAAACAGAGGTGTATACAGACTCTAGCAGTATCAAAGGAGACTTAGCAATCATCAAAATTCACCCAACAACCATCCATATTCCTCTAGAAGGAAAAACTAAGGGCATACGTGACTGTTCGTAGTAAACCTGTGTGTGTACATGGAAATAACAGTGAAACCCATGTATATACGTGACTGTGAGCATAAAAATAAATGAAAATAGACAAGTTGAGACAAACTTCACACCAATCAGACACTACCATGTAAACATGCCCCTAGACCCGACACAGAAATAAAAGAAAAAAGAGCAATTCAAAGTCATTGAATGCTGATAGAAAACCCCCAAAGGATAACTACTAGGAACTCCCCAGTGGAGTCGCCAATTCTGTTACGGAGAGTAATTCCTATGGCTTGGGGTACCACAATAGACATCTTGACTCCAGAAATCAATCCTTTCCAATACACAATAGAAATCAAATATCTAACACTAAAGGATCAAACCTCGTACCTTATTCCAGATGGTTGAAGTAGATCCCTGTTGAGCTTTTGAACTTTAGCTTGAATTGATGAATCTCTTCCTCAACAACAAGTAAACAAGACAAGCATACTAGATATTGGTGTTAGATCTATTCTAGCATATATAATCAACAATGTATAAGCATTTGAAATCATCCATGGATAAAATATTCATTCAAACACACATTATTGGACAGGAAAAGATATTTCTATTAATATAAAATCAGAGATTACAATGGATACAACATCTATCGGCACGTCTGCGAATCGGAGAAACTGAATCCCCCACTTGGGCCTCCACCACCTCAATCCTCCATCTCTCAATAGCAAGCTCACAAGTAAAAGGAAAGCTTGGGAAGAAAGCAAAAGTGATCCAAGGGACAAAGGGATGCAGACTCAAGCACAAGTTCCAGCAACAATGGACTATAGTTTCTTCGCTCTCAATTCTCTTATGCCTTCAATGTATCCAAAGAGTTTCTTATATAGCTTTTCAAAGGGGTAATGAAAGGTTGAATCCGAGCGATCTCAAGGTATATGGAAGGCCAGGAGTCAAGTGAGTCAGATCCATGTCAAGGAAAACTCCAAAAGGATTTGAATTTTGTACACATCCCAATGTACGTGGTTTTAGGGGTCAAACCCACGTATATACACGATTAGAGGTTGAAAATTCGCGTGATTATTTTTCACATGTTTATAGGGATGGTCAAGGAAACATCAAAGGACAAAAAATGGTCCAAGGGGTCTAAGGAGTCTGTAGAGGGACAGGGGAAGGCCATACAAGTGTGATTCACCTGGAGTGGTAAAATCAGCTATAACACTACTTTCCATATGTCATTATTAACTGTAGTTCATAACATCTTTCCAAACTTGTTGTTTAGATGCCTCATCATAAGTGGAGGATTCTTAGTCAATAACATGCATTATCTAAGATATCAAACCATAGAAACCTTGAAGCCTCACAATAGGATTCTTAAAGATATCAACTGAATAATCCATGTCCTCCTCCCTTTGCTCATCTTAAAGGGACGACTCATAGACTTGGATCACTTCTATATCACTGGGAGGCTCTCTGACTAACTTTATCAAGGGAGATCACATATTTACTTTGTAATCCCATTCTGTTGGGGTTTGAGGAGAACAATTGGCTCCCTCTTGATTTATAAACTTACCATTTGTTCCAATCTAGTAAGGAACAAGCCATTAAATAACAAATGTCTAGAATATTCTCTTTTGTTGACTTTATGCTGACACCTAAGAGGATGAATATCTAGGATAATTGATGCTACATTCCGTGGATCCTCTTAATCCCTTTATATCTCAGCACTCAGCTCCCTCTAAGCATAAACAGGATATGCTTACTTCATTATTGTGTTTTTCGTACAAGGTGTGCACCTCAATGGCTAATGAGAGGTTCAATGGTGAATTTTCTGTTTGATTTTGAGTCTGCAGTTGGCAGCAATATGATGATAGTCACTATTTGAAACATAAACCTGATTTTTACTAAGATTAAACCATAATCCATTGTTTGGATATGTTCTTGGTAGGGTCATGCCAAAAAATATGATAATGTCATGGACTGGAGAAAAACTAGTTGTCGTATAGTTGGCATATCCAAGTTTTTTTTCTCTTTGTTATAGTTGGCAGATCGAAGGTCCATTAGCTCCCTGCCGACATGCTCACAAATGGAATCGAGAAAGAAACTAGTTTGAAAATCAAACTTCTGAACTTCTATGTTTCCTGTGGGAGAATGGATGATGCATGCCTAATATTTAAAAGAATATTCCACCGAAATTTCTTGTTATGAAATGATCAGGGAACATGCTTGGAACGAACCCTATCAAGAAGTACTAGCACTTTGGATGGGATATTTGTCCATCTTTTTGAGAATTAACATTCCTTTTTGAGTTTGGAACATCAAGGATGGTTATCATGACATTAGACATAGTCCAAGATCAAAATATAGAGTTTGAATCCATAAAAGTTTCCTCTAGGACTCACGGACTATGTGTGGGCCCCAATCCATCATAAAATCCTTTGCATATGGAATTGTTGGCCTACAAGAAGGATATGGTCTCCATTCCAATATTTTTGATACCTCTTCCTCCTAAGTTAGGTTCAGTTATTCCATCCTCACATGACCCTTCAAGCATGCAACCAATGTCAAGGAAGATACCAATCACAATGGTGACGTGGAGACCAAAGTGACCAATGGGGCGAATGGAGCAAATCCACAAGGTAGAGCATAGTAGAAAGACAAAAGATTGCACATAGTTGGACTAACATAAGATTGCAAATATTTGGACTAATGGTGGCGTCAAAGATGCATTTGTTAGATCCTACACTAGAATTCCAAAATCCTCTACTTTAATTTACATCAAAAGTGAACAATAATATGCCTTATTAGGTTCCTCGAAGATCTAGGGACGGACATGTCCAGATTCTTCATCAATCACATTCTATCAAGGAATTGTTCTTCTATATAAAACCAGATAGTTTGTTATTACTTCATTAATTTTAATCAACTAATCCTACCTGTCCATATTCATAGGGTGCGAATCTTCAAAATCTATGTATTCAACTCTTGCATGACCAACACTAGCATCAAGACCATCATGGAATATCAAATATAAAATAATCAATTTGTGTTTAGACCAAGGAACCACACTGAGCTCAATACTCATCAATCTAATTTCTCCACGATCATACCCTAGCTTTATATCCCATAAGATTAAGGTTCCAATAGCATAGAAATTATTTCCATCTACGTCTCATCTACTAGGGTAGAAATCCATATCCCTACACCAAGAGCCATCATAATTTTCATTTTCCTTATTTGTGGTGACATTGACTAGGATTCTACTATTTCCCTAAGCTTGTTATACCTTATGGGCATTTCACCTTTTTACCTAAATTTGAATATTGTGCACCTTGTGAAATCTACTACACTATTTTATTACGATGATACAACACTACAAGAGCACATTGACATTATCTATCTCTAAACATCATTTACTCAAACAATGGCATAGTATATAGAAATTTTTTATTAAACTTTCATTATCTACCTAATTTTATAAAACTTAATCCTATTTAGATTCAACCTACTAACTTGGATATAGATGTTATTATTTTATTAATAATTGAACTACAATCTTCCATAATGTAGCAGTCCAATCATTCCTTAAATAGACATAATTCAAAACTCAAGTTTTTGTCTTATAATTATTATTGCCCGTAAATTTAGGAGTCTTGGAACACTTTCATTTTTGGCACTCCTACAGTGATCAAATTTGACTAAAGAAGATGAAAACTATGTTTTGATCAATATTGACATTGTTTTTTGCTAAACATGGATAATAGGTCATTATGAGTGATGATATCTGTGAGTTTATAGGAATGTATGAATTTTTCGCTAACGATAATCAAGGATTTTTGAAAGTTTTGAAATTTTTGGTACCTTTTTTCACAGTCCAATTTATTATGTCTTTAGGAATCAACGCAATGGCCTAAAACTAGAAAAATGGCATGTTAATAGATTCCCCCTAATGTGCACTAGCAAAATAGAGAATCATAAATCGAAATACATTACTATTTTTTATGTATCAATAGTAATATCTAAAAATCTAACAAAGAAGGATTTCACCTAGTAGAGAGAAGAATGAAGCCTCCTACAAACATGACCATATGAGTATTAAGTAAAAGTGAAAATAGCTTCATAACATCATGTTAATGAACGAGGTCAAAGTACAATTTAGATTATGGAAACAATGATAAGGTTTATGATTACAAATTACAAAAAATAAAAAACAACGCGATAAAAAAATAAAATAAAAAATAAAACATTAAAAAATAGAAAAATAAAACAATAAAACAACCCTCTATTTGAACCGTAGAACTCAACCGTTTGATTCCTTTGAACTCAAAGAGTCCATTTGGTCCCTTGACCTCGAACACTTGACCTCATTTCCGTGGTTGGACACAAGCTTATTCAAAAATTTGAGATGGTGGGGACTCAACAATAGATGTTTTCTTAAGGAGGGCACACTTGTAAAAGAGTCACACCAGTTTGAAGAAGAAAGTAAAGATTTCATCAATTTTATTTGTGGCTCCATTATTTACCAATGTTTCATATACAAATATGAACATTCAGAAGAAGGATGCATCCAATAAAAAAATTGTGGGTGTGATACTACTTATGAAGGAGGGCACAACTCTCACTTCCACTAGTCAAATTCATTATCTGAGAAATAGGGAGTTTGTATCATATTCAAAGTAACTCGTGGCTGTTATAGAGGGCATTTTACATTTGGGAAGGATGCAACCCCTTTGTGGAGAATCTTGGACACTAGGTCCAATGATAACTATGTTCACTATCAATTCTTAGCAAGAAGAGAGCTGATATTAGTGCTATGTATTTATGTTAAAAAATAGTGTACTAAGGACTTCATATATAATATTTTTTATTGCAAAAAATGATCGCTACAAGAAGCCAGGAAGAGGGCATCTTCAGAGTTGTCAAGGGCCATTGGAGGGAGAACTTTCTGTTAATGCAAAAAATGCTCACCTAGCTCCACATGGTCTAAACCACATACATACATCATTTCACTACCATAATTCCCTTACTTTTGACCTTCACAACTATGGTTTACCTTCATTATCTCTCAAAAAAGGCCAAAAACCCCACAAAAGGCCCAAAAACCCAAAAAAGGGATAAAATCCCTAAACAGGGCTTAAAACCATAACTAGGGTTCCAAAACACTAAAAGAGAGAAAAAATAAAAAATCCTAAAAACATATTATAAAAATAGTGTGAAGGTCTCTATCAAAATATTCTTATCCCTTTTTTCCATTATTTTATTTTGTGAGTACGGAGAGGAACCATTATTCTCAAAGTATTCACACCATTTTTTCCATCATTCCATTGCCCTACCATCCCCATTCATTACATTGAGACATTCTGCATACCAACCAGCCTGTGGAGAGGCGGTCCATTTCTGAGAATAGGCACGGTGGCCCACTTTCAAGAGAAAGAAGGTATATTTGTCATGTATTTTCTTTTATTAAGTTTAGCCATATTTTTTTATTGATTTTGTTTTACTAATATTGTTTATTGTTGTAGCTTTATTCCATGAACTCTACCTTACTATCCCATTGATAGAAGGGAGGTTCTTTTACATGTAATAGGGGTGAAACCCTGCTACATTTTTTATGACTTTGTTGGTCTATCCTCTTGGATCCCTTGTTTTGTAGGTGTTTCTTTTGTTTTTACCCATAGTTGTCACCAATTAGACCCTGGGAGGCCGATCCGAACCTTTACGACACTAGTACCTGCCCCCATTGGCCCTTGTCAGATTTATTTCTTTTATTTTCTCCTGTCCAACCCAAGTTGCACCTTTCGGGCCAGAAGCCGTAACCCAGTCACACAATTTATCCTATTAGGCGTGACCTAGGTCACGACCTTATCCCCATAAAGCATGAATTGCCTCACATGGCATAGTCACGCCTATTTTTTTGGTTTGACCGACCCAGTCACCTCTGTTATGCCTGTTTGAGTGACCCAGTCTCGACTATCAACATGTTAAGTGCTCCCTATCTATTTCTGAGCCGATCGCTTCTGTTTTCCTACTTTGTGCGACCCAGATCACATTTGTTCCACTAATATATGTGACTATCAATTAACAATCAGTTTCTTGAACCTATTTCAGACCCTTGTATGTCCTGCACTTAGTCCAGATATGCTTTTATTGTTTAGACTTGCTTTGGTACAGTCCTTTGCTTGTTTCTTGCAGAGAAGTTTATTGTTGTTTATTTTATTTCATATTTGGAAGGCAAAGTTTCATACACAAGTGCACACACACTCACACTATTAAGATAACAAACTCAGTTCATGACCTCGAGCAAGAACTTAAAATTAATCAAATTTACATAATAACATTTGGTTTGGGACATAAGTCCCATCCGCCACAACTGTGGGAAGTACTTTGGATTTTCCCTAAAATTCATTGTGAGGAGTACCACAAGAACCCCAAAGTATATGGCAATTGAGAGGACCTACAAAGCTAAAAGGGAAATGACCCCCATCGGACTGACTAGATTCCCACATGTGAGGAAAACCAAAGCCTTGTCATTTGTGTCCAAGTGGTTATCAGTTTTACCTATGCCATGGAGTGAGGGGTACTTTTCCAATACGCAAGCCTTCAAACATCCTTGGTGGTCAAGTGACTCCTTTTGAGCCAATAGGAAGCCAATTTAAACCAAGGTCCAAATTCATTTACAGTCATTACTATAAGGCATCATTGTTCCACCATGTTATTCCTCTCAAATTAGGGGGCACTCCCCTTAGTTTGGCTCTTTAGACCATCGTAGTTGAATCCATATTTGACAACCATCCTCACCTTCAAAAGGACACACGACCTTTAAATCTGATTTAGATTCTTACCAATCTGAGCCTAATTTGTTTACTGCCCTATCTAGCCCCATGGTTGGTGTACATCCTAACCCCTTCCATGGAGGGATAGTTGGTGGAGGACCTACTTCCTTACCACCCATCATTACCAATATCCCTGCCAGTGGTCCCAGCACCACTGTGCATGCTATCGTAGGTATGTTATCCACTAGTAGAGGCCATGTACCAACTACCACAATTCCTATTGTACCACCTTATATACATCGGGGCAGTGGCCCTTCCACGACCATTCCGACTATCCCTACTATGGGAAGTCAACCCCATATACCCATAGCCATGCATGGACATCATACTCCTACAAAATCTGGTGCCATTTTCGGTCCATCTCGAGCCAACCTCGAGTCTAGCCTACCCTTTATGGCTCGTCTTAACTTACTAGATTTGGCAAGGTTAATGAATGACCTCATCAATCATCAACCTCATTGGCCTCCCATGCTGACCAAAATTCTTTCAGACATCCAAAAGTTTGAGGGAAAGGTGGGAGAGGACCCCCAAAACCATATCATGTCTTTCCATTTATGGTGTTCATGAAACAACATTATAGATGACTCCATCAAACCGAGTCTATTACAACACACACTTACAGGTATTGCTGCAAAATGGTACATCGAGGCGCTACATTCCTCTTACCTCGATTTCTTCTCACTTTCCTCCATGTTCATCTAGTACTTTCAACTAACCATATTATATGATGAGGGAGTGGAGATCCTTCTATCCTACCATCAAAATATAGCTACCCACATCACAGACCACATCCATGAGTAGCGACGACGACATAGCCTGTGAAAGATCCAACTGGATGATAGGATCTTCCTTGACTGGTTTTTAAAGAATTTACTCCCACACATAGCCAAGGACATTGCCTATGAGTGACCCCAATCTGAGGAGGAGGCCATCTTAAAGGCTCAATAGTTCAACATATTCTAAGCCCAGTCTAGCTATTTATATACCATCATACTATATTTTTCCCGTGTCAACACCTCCCACCGCGATACTCCGAGGGAATCCCATGTTGCAGATGGTTTCATCAGATCTATCACACAACACCGTTGGTACTATGCAGCACCCCCTATGATGCCACCACACCAAAGAAACACCCATAGTGTTGCACAACCAAACCATATCCTCAATTACTCATGGATGATGGCTCAGTTCGGAGCCACCTCCTCCTATGCATGATCCCATGAAAAATCAGCACACCCATGGGCCGAATTGGCTGGGACAGTTGTATTCAGGTGAAATGGTTGAATTTGAAGCCCCTCCAGTTCCTCTAGTCTATTAGGCACCACCAGTGCAATGCACTTTGGCTCTAGCCCTATCCCCTCCAGTTTCCATGGGACAAGATTTCACTCAGCACAACCTTCCCAACCAACCTACCCCCAACAACAAAAAAGGGCAAGGAAAGAAAAATCAAGGAAGGAACCAAAGTAATAGTTAGCCACAAGGAGGTGGCCAACAGCCTAACCCTCCCAACAACAACGATGCTAACCCATCGGCACAGAACCCCCAACATCCTAATTGACTGAGAAATAACCCTCAGTTACGAACTAATCATCTATGTGTTTTATGCAAACCTATGGTAATTACACCCATATGTTCCCTCATATGGATCATGTCTGACAGATTCTCTAGAACAAAGCTCTATGCAATGCCAATGTGGTGGCCCAGGCTCAGCCCAACCTAGCACCACCAGGTCCTCCGTCGATAGTGCTCCAAAACCCCTTCTCACACCAACGAATGGTTTCAACCACACCCTTGTCCCCACCTACTCCCATCGTAGCCCAACCTACAAACACTAGTTTCCATCACCTTATGATAATGCCAACCGAATAAGTCAACCTACAGACTCGACGCAACCAATATGGATCCACCACATAAATCGTTCACCCATCAGCGACATCTACCTCTAACACTTTCAACATGCCCCTTTACTTACCTACACCCCCCACTGATGGGGAAACCAAATTTCCATGGTTTCCTTGTAATATCCCTGATCTAATGTACATATCAAAATAAGAAATTTCTGCAATTTTTAAATTAAAATTTATGATAACACTCTTCCAAACATTCAGTAAATTGTTGACTGGGAAATTAAGGTATTTTACTGGAATAAATTGCAGACAAAGGGAGAGGGAAGTGGGAAGAAACAAAAGATATTTTAGACATATAACTTCCTCTTCCATAACACATTTATATTGGGTTCCATTTAGGGTTCAAAATCCGCTCCACGGAAACCTACTACCATGCTTCGAGGCAGCCAAACCGTGAAACTAGGAAGAGTAGTTCAATCTTTTTCAACCAGGAGATTTTAGAAACTTGTAGAGGTTTGTTACAAAATTAATATAACATAAGAAATGTGTTTGGGCATTTTTCATAATTTCTGGAAAAAACTGAGGACTTTTGGAGGAATTTGGGGTTTTTCAGCAGTTTTGGCCTAGTGAAACCCTGTGCAGTGGAGGATCCCAAAAGGAAGTATGACCCCAACAAAAAATGGTTCTAGAGATATGTATGGGAAGGTGGATCTTTCAGTGACCCACAAGAACTTAAAGGGCTCATATTGAGTTAGCATAACTCATTTTACATCAAATTTGGAAATACTAGTCATTAAAAGCTAGCAATCTAGCTAGGGTCTAAATTTAAGCAGTCAATTCATGTCAAATTGATTTCTGAGATACATATGAATTATAATAGAGATAAATAAAATCTCATTGAACATATAAACTCTCTTCAAAAATCCCCCCAACCTTTCATATTTCTTATAGCACTCAGATTCATCAATTTTCCCCATACAGTGATAAAATAAGCTTTTTTGGTGAAAATGAAGACAAAATTCTTTATGGATAGAGATGTTTCGACCTGATAAAGATAAATTACAGAATAATATTCTTACATATCATAAATCATATAATATATTGACCATTACAAGGAGACTCTAAAATAAGGGGCGGGAATCCCAGAACATGACCAACAAAAGGGGCTAAGAGCATAAGTGAAGCATGGGATTCCCTAGAGCTCAACCTGAACATGATGGGGGCTGAAAATGACTTTGATAATACTTCAATGGCTTAAATATAGTTCTCCATACCTGCAATATAATAGAAGGGGATGGAAGGATATGGGAAGGGAAGGTTGGGGCTCATTTCCCAGTAGTCTGAGGCACAACACTCACAAGGAATGCTCAGATAAGCATAGCTCAACATGCACAACAACCAAACTGAAGCAATGGGATCTAAATCTCCTTTAATAGCATTCTGGATAACCTGTTGAGCAAGTTACTTGGCTTGGTGACCTGTGAGAATAGGTCACCCATGAGTGGACATACTTTCATTGCTTTGCTTTGCTTTGGATTTCCTTCTTTTTCCTCTTTTTATGAAATTCCTTCTTTTCTAAACTTTCCTGCTTTTCATACTTTCTTGTTTTATCCTGCTTTTCAAATTTATGCTGCTTTTCCTAAAATATTCCTCTTTTCTCATTTTTGGCATAATTTTTTGACTCTAGTGCTTACTTGACTTCTACTCCAAGTAATTCCTCCAACCTTATACACTAATTTGAATTAGTGGGCCAATTTCTCCATTTATTCAACATAACAAATAAAAATATTAATTGCATCAATAATATTAAATGCTCCATAATTATTTATTCCAAGTGGGTAGAAAATATGGATAAATTTAAATGCACACTCCTAATTAATTAATTGTCTCATATTAACCCCTTATTAATTATTTAATTCAATATGTCACTAGGATCAATGGGGTTCAATCTACTTCGTGGTGCTATCAAAATGGGAACATGACATTCCTATTCGACATATCGCCAACAATGTGACTACTCGAGTTTCCCTAAATTATAGCATCGTTGATGACTTGGCCCAATCACCTACAACCATTTCCACTCTAGAAGTGCTCAAAAATTTCCCAACACAGCAGAAATCATTGTTATCTGCACTAGTTTTCATGGATCCCTTTGATTCTAGGTTGATCAAGTTTGATCTATATCAAGGAGAACCTAGAACTCCATCCACCATCACCTTCAAGGTTTTGGACTCAGTCCAGAATTTGGTCATACATCAATGTATCATTGATGAAGGGGAATCCACCTGTGTTATGTTGAATTTTGTTTGGCAGAAACTTGGGTCCCCTACCCTCCAACCATCCACTACCTCCCTTCATGCCTACGATGGTTGCTCTATAAAGACCCGGGGCATTCTTCTGAATGGTCCTATTTCATTAGCCAACAAAACGGTTTTGATTATCATCAAGGTTATTAATGCCCAACTTGATTATAACGTCCTCCTTGAACGTAGCTACATGTATGCCATGAGAGTCATGGCTTCCACTGTCTTTAGACTCCGAATGTTTCCTCATGATGGAAAGATCGTGATGGTCAACCAGTTAACTTACTAGGATCCACAGGGGTCGGCCACACCGAAACACACCATTCCCACCATCAATACTTCCATTGATAACTTATCCATCCCCTCTTTATCTGCTGTGGGCCTAGGATTATTTATCGATGTTCCTATGACGGACACCTTCCCATCCTTACCACCTCCCTTTATGACCACATCTAGTACCATCCCGACCACAACACAACAAAATTCGCAACCCCAAACACTGTCACCCGATAATTATTGGGGTTCATTCCTGATCCACATGATTCCATTCCTATTTCCACCATATGGTATCATGAGCAATCTTATAATGGTTACTCTTAATTTACGTAAGTTTACATTGGGAATTCTTGTGTGGTATCTTGAACCACCAACCCCACCTCTGATGCCCCAAGTTGTGTTGACTCTCATCCAATCTATTAAGGTAGAGTCACACCCTTCCCCTAGCCCATTGAATAGGCCTTCCATTCCCAATATTTCCCCTCCTATCCCAAAGAAGGTTGGGGGAAATCCCACCAAAATGACAGTCGAGCCTCATTCGACTCAACTTTGTGCTTTGTGTGACATCCAAGGTCATGCAACCCAAAATTTTCCAGAGACACCTATCCTTCGCACACACATAGATGCCATGGATACAATCATTAAAGGAAATTTCAACTCAAAATGGGCCTCCTAAAAAAAATAATAAAATAATAGTTAAAATAATAAAATAATATTTATTAATTTTGGAGGAAGAAAAGAAAAAAAAACTACTTTTTTGTTTGTATTTTTGACATATATCCCTGTTGTTTTACTCAAATTTCGGTCGAGAGAGCTCGTTGGATGCAGAATTAAATTTTGCATCCAACGAGCTCTCCCGATCGAAATTCGAGTAAACACACAAGGAGATATGTCGAAAATACAAACAAAAAAGTAGTTTTTTTTATGATACCTATCCCCAAATTTATAATAAAAAAGTGTTTAAGACCTATACGCTATTTCAAATTTAAAGCAATTTCGTTGGCTAACACATGATGACATGGAATTTGAATTAGAGTTAAAAGGCCCATTTTGAGTTGAAATTTTCTCTAATGCGATGGTACTCCAGTAGTCATCATCCTAGCTTTGCCAACAGTCAATAACAAATCATTGAGGACAAACCATCCCTCCAAAATTTGTGGCTCGTATTGCCACTATTCTCACTATTTCCTAGATTTGGCCGAGTATTGGTCAGTCCTTCGCAACCTTTGGAAGCACTCTCGGGAGTTTGAAATCATCGTAATCGATGAAATTTACTGTCCAACTTCCTCATTGAACACCACCACCATTTACACAATCTCTACATCCATTAGTACTTTCTCATCCTCGATCGTGGAAGATCCACCTAATTTATCCCGACACCACTTTCACGACGATGGATAGATCCTCAAAACCACCACCAATTTTACCCCATTTCACTTATCCCATGGCGTGGGGTCTATTATTACCATTGAATGCCAGATTCCTTCCCCACATACTTTGCGCCAATTATAGAGTCTACAAGGAAAGGCCAATTTCCTTCGCTAGACGTCCTATGCCTGAGTCGCTCACCATGCAACACTTGGGGCATAATTTTTATTTTTTGATTTACATCGTTTTTATTTCTATTCAGTGACCCCCTCTAGTATTTTCTCCACATCTAGTCACAGTGAGTCCATTGTAGAAATTTGTCGCATCATTTGCATGTGACCAGGTGGATATAACCCCCACTCCTGCGCCACTGGTATCCCACCGTAGGACGCGGTCTAACGTCTGCACATGCACACAATATGTTGCACATATGATCTAGCTACCACTATTATAACATATGATCAGGTCCCAAGACCTGTCCTATAGGTCGAGGCCTCTCCATATCTCCCTGGTATTTAATGCCCACGTATGGATCATCCTCTACAAGGATAGGAAGTTGCCACCATTGTGCAAAAATCTCCAAAGTCGAGAAACGATCTTATAGACTGCCTCCCTCCTTATAGGTTCTTCAGGTCGTTTCCTGAAGTCATGTCAATTTGCATGCCACCATGTGAATCACACCTTGTACATTGAGCTAGCTCCGTACCCATAGGCCTCCATTTGTTCTAGTTTATACCCGTGCACCGCTGCACTAGGGACAACATCACTAGCTACTAGTTAGAGTCATTCAAAGTTTGTCTGAGATGCCATTCACACCACCAAGTTCGATTTTCTGTCCTCTATATTTTGACGAGACCCTTGTCTCATGCTCTTAATATGCTTCTCTAGGCCATTTCCCAGAAGTTACCATGATTTGTGTGCCATCACGTGAATATCCCTTTGTATTTATTAGCATGTTCATGAGTCGTCTGCTCCATCCATACTACACAGGTTTCCATATTTTACTGCCGTCCATCGTCCTACAAGGGGGCCCCACAATTGTTATGTATTTATTTCCATCATCCATGTTCACAACATAACCTCTTTCCATACATTGAACACTTCCCCCTTGCTTGATTGAACATTATGAAGTTTTTGTTAAGCTCTTTTCTGACTCTTAAAAGAATGAAAATATCGTCGAGCACGTTTGCTTCCTTTAACGCTCATTAAAGTATTGGAAAGGGAATCTATGTAGACTCATTTACCTCCTTTTTTGGACTATGTAGACTATCATAAGAAAAATACCACCTTGGCTCATTCATGCTAGGAACATTTCGCTTTGCTTCCTTTTATGCTTTCTCGGGTAGTGGGACCGAACTTTACAAAAAAATCTCATCATGGATTGCCTTTAATCTATTTTCTATCCTTCTCATCAAGAAAATATTGTCAAGCAAACTTGATTTCGTTCATGCTCGTAAAAGTATTTGAATGACCATCAATTCAATATAGGTTTAACCTTTTCTGGCCTGATTGGACTACAAACGGTAAAGAAGTCTTCCTTCCCCAAAGGTTGGGAGAGCTCTCCTACACACACTTTTATCCTTTTTCGAACTCAGGAGACTACATATGAAAAAGAGACCACACTGGAATCTTCTTCCTATTTTTAGACTCTCTAAAAATGAAAACACCATCGAGCATTTACTTTCTCAGGCTCACTAAAAATCCAAGAGATCATGTCATAACAATTCCTTTTGGCGCCACCCTATGTATTACAGTTTGGTAGCTTTCTCCCTTTGAGTCTCCTTTGTAAAGAGTATTCCGTGATGAGTCTTCCTTGAATCCCATCGATATCACTAGTCCAACTACCTCCCTCAGTAGTTCCCATTTGCAGTTATTTTCTCAATATTACAGCTATGATCCCTCTCCCATGAGTCAGTTCCATTTTCTTCTAGGTCATCCCTATCGTCATTAATCTGAAGAAAGAAAGTTTAATTCAAACGTACTCCCCTACCCCTATTCCCCAATTCAGTGTTTCACTCCCCAGATTGTCCCACACCTTTGATTATTCCCCTCATGCTTCTCATCAAGGAAACATTATTGACTTGATTAGTTGCAAGTCTCCCTCTGTCGACATCAACAAATCTATTCCATAGGATAGACCCAGAGGCCCCTGTATCCTGGTTTCATTCACCTTATTGGTGAGTTCCTTGGACCACTTGATAGGATTCATCAGTTCCTCTCAAGGTGGTTGTGCCTCACATGCTCGACTCCAACTACATCATTGCACCATTGAGATTTGTACAGGGTATTGGTTCGTGTGTTATTTGATTGAATACCCCGGTTGTCAACTGGATCTAGCACATTGGTGAGTCTACTATGGGACCCATATAGGTTCATGTCCCTCATGATTTCCGGTTTGTGTTGGAAACAATGTTCAGAAGCCCCAGAGCAGTGCTTCTATGTAGCTCCAGTATTGATGTGACATATTGCACCACAGAGATTTTGAGTCCCTGTCATGGAATCCCTCCAACTATGTACACTTCCAGATTCAGTAGAGCATCAGTTATGAAGATATTGCATTCCAAGAGAATGTCATTGTTCCTATGTATCAGTTCCTCATATTAGTAGTGTATTCAACCTCTCATTGAGGCCACTATTATGTAACATCGATTGTATATATATTAATCGGCTCCCATATTTTTTAGCCTCGATCCCATTATTTATTCTTTGGACATTGTTACGATCATGGGTATACCTGCCTTGTCCATATACACATCACACAATATATGTATCTCACCCATTGTTGGGAACTATTAATACAAAACCAAAAGCCACCTTGGTTCGAACAAGGAAGGGCCGCTTCTCCATAGGCCTCTCCAGTCTCTCCACTCTCCCCATGAGCTCCTACCCTCACACATCAAGGGGCAATCTTTAAATGCAAAATATTGCTCACCTAGCTCTACATGGTTTAAATCACATACATGTGTCATTTTCCTACCATATTTCTCTTACTTTTGACCTTCACAACTATGGTTTACCTTCATTCTCTCTCAAAAAAGGACAAAAAACCCACAAAAAGGCCAAAAACCCAAAAAGGGATAAAAAACCTAAACAAGGCTTAAAACCCTAACTAGGGTTCCAAAACCCTAAAAGAGAGAAAAGGTCAAAAAACCTAAAAACATATTATAAAAATAGTGTGAAGGTCTCTACCAAAAGATTCTTATCCCTTTTCCATTATTCTATTCTGTGAGTACGGTGAGAAACCATTATTCTCAAAGTATTCACACCATTTTTTCCATCATTTCATTTCCTTACCATCCTCGTTCGATATGTTGATACATTCTTTGTACCAACCAGCCTTTGGAGAGGTGGTCCATTTTCGAGAATGGGCACGGTGGTCCATTTTCAAAAAAGAAGGTATATTTGTCATGTATTTGTTTTTATTTAGTTTAGTCGTATTAGTTTATTGATTTTGTTTTACTAAAAATTGTTTATTCTTGTAGCTTTATTCCATGAAATATACCCTACTATCCCATTGACATAAGGGAGGTTCTTTTGCACGTAGTAGGGGTGAAAACACCACTACACTTTCACTTCATATTCATCATTGGACTTTGAGGAGGGATTATCCATTTCTAGGAGGGAATGTTCTGAGAAGTTAAAGGGGGCATAAAATCCAAGTCTACGACATCTAAATCACGACCTTGGTTAAAGAATATCTAAAGAATTACAGAGATATTGTGGCCAAGGGGGTGCATTCCATGTTAAAATATTGTAACTTTGGAATATATTCTATTTTAGTTTTGTTGTATTCTCCTTTGGATATGTTATTCCTCCATTCAAATATGTCCTTGATGAAATTGGTCATGTAAAAGTCATGAGGTAAACCCTCCATTGTAAGTCGAGGCAATAGTACCCACAGAAGTAATATATAAAATGTATTTTGAGTCTCTGAAGGTAGGATGACCCTAATTAGGGAACCTGGATGACCTAGTTAGTTATTTGAGACACTCACCTAATGAATATAAATAGGTGAGGTGCCTCTCTCATCCACACATATCTTACACTTAAGTATTGTGCTGGAGAGAGAGAAAGAGAGAGGATATTGTGGAAGATTAGAAACTATTCATGTTGCTGGGGTTTTACATTGTCTTGATCGAATTCTATACTGAGGATGTTTTGCGGGGCTTTCTCCCTTGTGGTTTCCTCGAGGAAAATCTTTGTGTTCTCTTGTGTTGCTGCATTTGTCTTTCTTTCAGTGATCCTTTGCTTATGGTTATGATTTTACTATGCTAAATGTTTTTTAGATATGGTATAACCATTAAAATCTAACATGATATCAGACCTACCCTGAAAGAAGTCTTTGTGCAACTGAAATAGTGCTCCAGCCACAGCTATTGAAGATTAGGGTTTCATGCTTGAAAACCCTAAATGAACAAAACTAGTAATTTTTGGACTTTCACTATATCTCAAGATTAGAGAAGTCTCATGAGCCAAAACATTTACATGATGAAGATAGGTTATTTATGTACCATGTGTAAATGTTTCAGCCTTAGATTTGCTATATTCTAGGAGATACAAATCCTCCAATTTATGGTTCCAACCTCTCTCAGTATTCATCCTTAAATAGGTGACTTAGGGAGAATCGCTATATCTCGGGCTAGGAAGATCCAAATGAAATTTCCTAAGATATTCCAGAAAGGGAACAAACTTTAGTTTCTGTCGTAAATGTTTCAGATCCTGAAGGTGAACTAGTGACAGGTGTTAGTTCATACAAGTTCAATATGATGAACAATCCTGAAATAAGTCACCTTGGGAAAAGTTGTAATAGTAGAAATTGGTGACACTAGTTCTGCTCTAACCTACGGTTATTAAAAGAGTACAGGAGAGGATACCTTAGTGAGAAGTTTCATACACAAAGGAGTAGTACTTTTGGAGATATCACAGAAACAAGAATAGTCATTTATGCAGAAGAAACTAGAAAAAAAAACCAGGGCTTCTTGTTCCTGGCACTTCCCTCCACCAATCAGTTGAAAAAGGAGGACCATAAAAATTTCCCTAGGAAGGTACATATCTCTTTATAATAAGTTTTTGATTCTGTGAACTTTCATTTTTTGACCTAACATTGCTACCGGAGAAAACTAGGTCATCAAATATTTTGCAACTCTGTCCACAGTTTTGGGAAAATAAGTATACTACTCATCTTTCCTTGAGGAGGTGCATCTTTATATAGAATCATATGAAATATACCTAAGTTGAAAAATTAGGGTTTCTTTATAAAACCCTATGTCCACTAGAGGCAATATTTCAAAAGGAAAGCATCAAGTTGAATCATTCTCACTGGTAAATTTCATCCTCTCTATTTCCATTTGAGGTTCTCATTTTTATCATAGTGACAAATAGTACCAAGCTTGAGGACAAGCTTGAAAGAGTGAGGAACTTATAAGCATGGAATTATAGAGTGTTTACCATACTTTAAGAAGCATAAAGAACTTTGTCAAAGAAATATTTTCAAATACAGACATAGATGAAGTCAAAGCAAAGAAAAAGAAATACCTAATAAAAAACAAAGATGAGTATTTTTGTCTCCATTGGATCTCACATGTATCATCCTTGAAGACCCCTAAGGATATGTCCGATGAAATTATCAACATGTACAAATATGACCTTGAGAAATCAACTCAAGAATGTGAAGGTGCAATGTCAGAAAACATTCAATGATTACTTCACAAGAATATCTCATATCAAGGAGCAATTAGTAGTCGTCGAAGACAATGTCAAAGAAGCAAAAGCATTTACAACTCTGAATGGTCTTCCAATTTTAGTTAAAATAATTGTTCTAGTAGGAAGATCACATATCGAGAAATGTATGATTGATTGAAGAAGATATGAGAATCAAGCCCTAACAACTAAGGCGAAGAAGAGAAAGAACAAGAATGAAGAACATTCCCACCAAGAATAGAAGGACATCTCACAACTCAATACTTCAGTTGTGATGTGAAAGGACACTTTGTGAAAGAATGTCCCAACAAGGAAGAATAGAAGGATGATATGTTCTAGAAGTACCAGTATACCATACAGAATGATGTTTGGATATGAGCTCAAGACATGAAGGGAATTTTTATCAAGAAGATCAAGTACACTGCCGATAGAAGTATCACAAGATATGAAGTAAGATTCATGGTTTCTATCAACGGAGATAGTCGATTATAGGAACTAGACACACCCCTTCAGTAGTAGATATTAGACTAGATAATTGGTGTAACCAAAGTAGATGAACAAATCAAACAACCTATATGGTTTGAGACTCTCTACAGAGAACCACCTATGCACAGAAGGATTTGTACAAGTTAAAATATGCACCCATGGGATAGCACATATAGTCACATAAGAAACTTAAGGATCAACTAGAGTGATGGAGATCCCAACCTTTACTACATGGTTGAATATAGAATCATATAAAGGACAAGAGAAAAATTGCAACAAATTTCGAGATGAAGGATCATGATATCTAGTGACATAGATGGATACAAAGAAGAATAACAACAAAGGAGACTAGATGTCACCCCAATGTCCTAATACAGATGCAGAGGGAGGATGGTGCTCCACCTAAGAAGGAGTGATTATGGTAGATATCAAAGTTTGAGAATCTTGACATGATTCTTGATATTAGAAGCATCATTAAATACAAAATACATTTTACTTATCCAAGTAAAATATGCAGAGAAAATGGTGTGGTATCTAAAGGGTACTACAAAGGTATGATGACTTTGATTGATTTAGTAGCAGTACATACTCCAACATGTTGCATAAAGTAGAGTACTGTTTCTCTCAATGCAACAACGGATGAGTATATTGTAGCTAATAAGAAAGCAAGTAAAGATTCCTCAAGTAATGAGGTATATGATCCAGAAGAATTATACCAATGAAGATAAGGATTATACTCTTGTCCATTCCATCATTAAATAAGAAGGGATGCACTTGTAGGAAACACAGACATAGTTCTATATGATCTGTGGTGTAAGAAGACTTGTTCAGTATTTTCTATCATAAGCAAGATAGGAATAGGTCCTCAAAATCAGACGATGAAGGTGAACACATTGGAAGAGACTCCAAAGGATAGAGATCAAGAAGGAGTCTTACGGGAAAAAAAACAAAGATAAGTATTTGAATTGTCATAGTGTACATAGACATGTTTCTAGATTCAAGAAATGTATTATGCATACTAGAATATTTGTAGTATACTACTAATATGCAGGTGATGGGTAATTGGCCTATGTTGTTGTACAACGTTCGATTGATACTTATGAAATAATGTCTTGGCAATATGGAAGACATATAGAAAGCTACTGTATATAGGTGTTTGTTGCATTAGCAAAAATAGTTGCATGGCTATATGACATATACCTTTATGTATTTCATATGTTTCTAATCATACAATTGCATTTTATTTTTAGGAAGGATTGTATGCAATCACCCACAAAAGAAGAATGATGAAAGTTGTGAATGTACAATACCATTGTGGATGTACAAGAGAAGAATGATGCAGTTATAGATGCACAAAATAAGAATGATGCAAGTTGCAAATGTACAATACCATTGTGGATGTATAAGAGAAGAATGATGCAGTTACAGGTGCAGAAAAGAATAATGATGCAAGTTGTGAATGCACGATACCATTGCGAATGTAAAAAATAAGAATGATGCAAGTTGTAAATGCAGTTGTGAATGTACACAAAGAGAATGTTAAAGAACAAGTTGCAGAAAGGAGTTGTAAAGATCAAGTATGTTCCTACAAAGGAACAAGTGGCAGATGCGTTAACTAATCCTTTGGCTCATGTAAAGTTTGAATAGTTTTGATACGTGCTTGGTGTAGTCCGAAAGGACCTCTCTCGAAAGAGGGAGTGACAGTAGATGGAAGAAGGATGCAGTGGTGAGTAGCTCAGTCTAGAGTAGGGTAATTCTGGCTAGGAAAGTTTGGCCTGAAAGGCTTAGTCAGATGAGGCCTGTTGATCCTAGGGGGATTAGTATGTCTGGCTCGATCAGTTTATCCCAAGTGGGTTTGTAAGCCAGGGCAAGGCTTGTTGGTCCCTGGGAAGATCAATCTGTCTAACTAGGCTTGTTGGCTCGAAAGGGTTAGTAAGTTAGACAAAATGTCTGGGTGGATCTACCAGAGAACTCAATGTAATGCAACTCTAAGATAGTTATAGGGCAGGATGGTTGTTACATTATTTCTATACTATTGAGACTTGTAGTTCAGTATTATTATACTGGTGACTATTTAGCCCAATATTGTTATACTGATGGCTGCTGAGATGTGTAGTTTAGTATTATTATACTGATGACTGTTTAGCTCAGTATTGTTATAATGATGGTTGTTGAGATGATTATTTTAGAATTTATATGTTGAGATGTGTAGTTTAGTATTGTTATACTGATGAGCTCAGTATTGTTATACTCATGGTTTCTGAGATGATTGGTTCAACATTGATATGTTGATTGTTGAGATGGTTGATTCAGTATTATTATACTGATGACAGTTTCAGTATTGTTATACTGATGATTGATGAGATGTGTGCTTCAATATTGTTATACTGTTGGGATGATAGTTTCAGTGTTATTACACTGATTGTTGATATGATTGTTTCATTATTATCACACTGATGATGGTTGATTGTTGATATGTTTGATTGTGATAGTTTTAGTGTTACTACACTGATGATTGATGATTGTTGAGATAATTGTTGAGATGTTCTTATTATTGTCACACTGATGATTGTTAAGATGATTGTTGAGATGATTGTTGAGATAGTTTTTCAGTGTTCCTATACTGATGTTGCAAGTTCAATATTCTCATACTAATGATTGTTGATTGATTGAAATTTTTAGGATTTTTATACTGATGTAGCAGGTTCAGTATTCTCATACTAATGATTGTTGATTGATGAGATGAATTATAGTTTCAATATTCTTCTACTGATGCAGCAAGTTCAGTATTTTGATATTGATGTTGAGAAGATAATTTCAGTATTTCTATACTGATGATGGTGAGGTAATTTCAGTATTTCCATACTAATATTGATGATGTTGTTGCTTCAACATTTGTATGATGATACTGATGATGTGGTTATGGTCCCAACACCTTGTGTTGATGATGTTGATATGGTTTTGGTCCCAACACCTTGTGTTGTTGCTGATATGATTGTGGTACCAGCAACTTGTGTCATTAATGTTGATGTAGTTGAAGTCACAACACTTTTTTTTTATGATGATGATGTTGTTTCAACATCTCTATGTTGATGGTGATGATGTTGTCCCATCATATCTATGCTGGTAATGCAGATGATGATCTAGAAACCCAAATGATTTGGTTTTTAGCACTAACTTGCTAATGATATTGTTGATTGTTTCAGTATTTATATACCGTTTATGCAGATGATGATGTTTTAGTATTTCTATAATGAAGATACAGATGATGATGTTTCATCATTCCCATACTGAAGATATAGATGTTGTTTCAGTATTTGCATACTAAAGATGCAGATGATGATGATTCAGTATTTTTATACTGAAGATACAGATGATGATGTTTCAGTATTCCCATACTGAAGAAGAAAATGATGATACTTATGATGTATATGGTGATGATTTTAGTATTTACATACTGGAGATATAGATGATGATAGTTCCTTATTCACATACTGAAGATGCAGATGATGATTCAACATTTACACACTAATATTAGCAAGTAGATGATTCAGAATAAGATTCAGTATTCACATACTGATATGGCAGAAGAATATTTAGTATTCACATACTAATGTTACAAAATATGGTTCAGAAGATGATTCAGTATTCACATACTGATGTGGCAGATGATGATTCAGTATTCACATACTGATGTTACACAAAAAGGTTTAGTATTCATAAGATGATTTAGTATTCATATAGTGATGGGATAAAATATGATTTAGTATTTACATACTAATTCTAGAGAAGATGATTCAGTATCCACATACTGACACTATAGAAGATGGTCTAGAATATGATTCAGTACTTATATTCTGATAGAAGATGATTCAGCACATACAAAATATGATTCAGTATTTACATAATGAAATTGTGGAAGATGATCCAGCTGAAATCAATGATGGAGATGTATGATGATGTTCCAAAACTTCCTATGACATATAGAGATTCACCATTCAGTTGTACAGTTGTAATGATGGTTGTTGTTGATGTAGAATACCTTCCTAGTTAAGAGGGGGTGTTACAATATTGTGACTTTGGAAGATATTCTATTGTACTTTTGTTGTATTCTCCTTTGGAGATGTTATTCCTCCATTCGGAGATGTCCTTGATGTAATTGGTCATGTGAAAGTCATGAGGTAAACCCTCCATTGTAAGTCAAGGCAATAGTACCCACAGAAGTAATATATAAAACGTATTTTGAGTATCCCAAGGTAGGTCAACCCTAATTAGGGAATATGGATGACCTAGTTAGTTATTTGAGACACTTGCCTAATGAATATAAATGTGTGACCAACCTCTCTCATTCACACATATCTTACACTCAAGTATTGCACTGGAGAAAGAGGATACTGTGGATGATGAGAAATTATTCTTGTTGCTGGGGTTTTACACTGTCTTGGTCTAATTCTATACTGAGGAAGTTTTCTAAGGTTTTCTCCCTTGTGGTTTCCTAGAGGAAAATATTTTTGTTCTCTTGTTTTGCTTCATTTGTGTTTATTTCAGTGATCCTTTCCTTATAGTTATGATGTTATTATGCTAAATGTTTTTAGATATGGTATAACCATTAAAATCTAACATTCCACTATGCTAAAGACATCCACAAAAATAATTATATACCACTGTTATTTGTGGACAAATGGACTAATAAAGAGAGTTGGGGGCGTTCTCTTTCCCCCACGATTTGCTAGCTACAATAAACAAAAAAATTGAACTATAAGGAGAACTCTATAGCTGAAATAGGCATTGGGTATCAATAGTAACCTAAAGGTTATACCATACAACAAATCATATAGTTAATTCTAAGTTTTTAAAGGCTATCATAAAATTCTATAATTATTTTTGCTATTTTCTTGACATGTAATCTTTGTTTTGATGATTGGGTGCAATATATTATTCTTGGATGCCAAAATTTTGTGTGTATGCAAACAGTTTTACAAAAAACTAAAACTAGAGATATACTAAACCCATCAACCGTAATTAATAATTTATATCAACATCATATTCAAGTAATTAGTAGTCTATCAACACTAATCATTAAAGTGTTTGACGAAAGCATTAATCCAAATATGTAAGCAATGAACAAAAAAATTAGCCCAAATCAAGTAATGAACCACACTTAGAATGTGGATGTAGAAGGAAGCCAACTCCCAGCAATCTAATTTGACTTTAAGAAATGTTTTCATAAAGTAGGGAACCCTAAAAACTATGCTAGGAAGTTATAGGTATTCCTAGATTTAAGGATTTCTTTCCAACGAGTTAGGTTTTCAATAAAACCCCCCATATAACAATATCCTTCTTCATTTGATCTTTATGACAAACAATAATGTTGCTAGTTTTTGTAGCACCCTCTCCCATTTATCCTTTTCCTTAGATCACTCTTTGAATATGGAGCATTCTCCTCCTCCATGATGGGTGACACCAATATTCCATAGATGGCATCTCTAGAAATTGATTTTGCAACCACCAATCAATTGGAGGCCTACTGGGTCTATTTGGTGCACAAACTGAAAATGTTGTTGGAGCATTAGATTTTGGTAACCCCAAGAATCTTACCATATGGACAGATTTGACATAGAGTGTATATTAACCTTTTAGCACATGATATATGTGATTCCAATTGTGTTTAAATACTTCTACCAGAAGCTTTGGACCCATGGTGAAATCCATTTCAAAACATAATGAAACATGTAATGGCGACGATTTGTCATGCCACTTACCAACTATGCGTTTCGAATTTAATGCTCATAGCATCACTATTCAATTCTTATTTTACAAGCATGTGGGTTGGCCTGAAAATTATGGATTTTGGCACATTTCGATTTCCTTACAAACAAAATCACCATATTTTCCATGGGAACTTCACTTGTTGACCAATATCCTATCACGTTAGTTCATATTGTGGGTTTTAAAATTATAAAAAATTGAACCAATATATTGCAGGTATTGGGGGGATGAGGGGTTTAAGGTGGGGGTGGGTAGGGTGGTTTATAAGGAATGAGGTATAAAAAGGGGTGGGGAGGAAGTTTTAAGTATTGGTAGGGGGTTTCAACAAAAAGTGTTTGGGTCAATATCTCTCAAAATTAAAGGTACTCTTTAATATCCCATGATCACACGTGCTATGTGAGATGTTCACTAAGTGAAGTCCCCATGATATTTCCTTAGGTAATCTACATCATCTTTGGAAAATTAATGTTCCATTTCCTTCCAAAATAGCCTAGAACATGCAACATCATTTGTATTAATAGCAGCTTTAGTAGCCACTACAATTTCTTCATGACCTTTATCTATTTTTCTTGCAAAGTCTAATGACATCCTATTTATTGTGCTCTTGCATCTAGTAAAGAATTTTTGATTAGATGAACCCTTTCTAATTAGAGACTAGTTTCAAATCCAAGCATCTAATAAGTTTCAACTCTGAAAATTCTTTGTAGAGCTGAAGTAATGAGTCTACTTCAATGATAATTTGGAAGGATGGAGTTTTTTTTCTTAAACAATGTGAGCATTCCTAGACAATGAAATTCCCCATACCAACAATAGAGTAACTACCCTAATCTTCTTAAGGACCCTTCTAGTATATCACTCCTTTAGACAACCTTCGAAGGTAGGTTTCCTCCAGAATTTTTGCAACTCCAACTAGATCTACACCTCTGTTCAAACTTGGTGTGGAAAGGAACAGTTTAAGAAAAGTCACATTTTGAAGCTTTGACGATCTTCTTATTTTCCTTGATGGGACTGTCTCAAGCATATCTTCTCATTTTCCATGATGGGATTGTCTCTAGATAGATTTTTTTATGTGGGAAATAGACTTCCTTTTTTGTTCTTGTGCTCACATTTTTTAAAGGTTTTTCAATGTTCTTCTTTAATATAAATATTTCTCTCATATATGGGATTTTTTGAGTGTATTGTAGATTATGTAGAAAGTACATTGAGGCCAATGTCAGGTTATTCATATTTATAGTACCAGTGATTTGAAGGTTCCACTCTAGCTATTGAGTGCAAGGATTGCACAGGGAAAAGCTCATTCTATGATGAAGAACTCACCCACAGGAATGGTATTTCCAGCATCATTGTTAAAGGTGAACATGAGCACGAAGCCTATGAGGCATATACACTAAGTAGTCCCACTACTTGAAACATTCAAAATAGAAATAACCAAGCTCTAGTATTCTTAACCCACAACAATGGCATTAATTCGAACAAAAGAAATATTGTGCCTACCCTACAACTATTAGGATTTTTCACCGATTTCAACAATGTATTAAATGCTTCATGATTCAATTCATGACATTTCTCTGTGATAAAAACCTTTTACTCAGAAATTTATTGAGAGAACTCAATATTATAAAGATAGAATATCAATTTTTCAATGTCATTATTGCTTTTTCCATATGGCTCTGTGACAAGAGGAATTTCTTTAGACTGGAAAAGTGAGCATTCTCTACATTCCCAACATGGTCTTGATTTCCTATTGCAAGATGAACAATTCCTTTCCACACCAAATATTGGTGTAGATGTTGTTTTCCCCGTTCCTCTCGTCCCATGAAAAATATATAGATACGCAATTATTCATTTCATAATTGCATTCATCAAGGATTTGTCATAATGTTTTTTTCAACGAGTGCATTGAAGGATCTATGTTTGTAAAATGATTTTATTTAAATTCTCTCGCAGTTGAATCTTCCATAATGAACTTTCTTTTTCTTTTCCTTGCATTCCCACAATAATAATCATTGTTCTTCAATGCATGAGGTATCTGGATTTCATGGGTTTTACCTGCATGCAATGTAAAACCCCTATGGATTTTTATTTTTCTTATTCCTAGAGGTATGTAATGAATCCATCCACAAAAATTTTGGATCGACACAGGATTCATGATATGGAATTTTATTGTTTGTGTCCATCCCTTCATCATAGTGAGTCCATCAAATGTCCATATTTCTTAATACACATCTAAATATTTCATGAAACCATAATTCAGACCAGTAACTTTCATTTTCGTCTTTTTCTATGGTAACTATGACAATGCATACCCTGCACATAATGTACCATAAATAGTGTGAAGAAAGTCATGTATTTAACTTAAAAATAAAATTATGCATGTTCTGCCTAGAAAGATAATGATGAATTTCCATTTTTTTCTTCTATTATAGATTTCCATTACAAATATTCAAAATTATCATTCGAACAAAAACTAAGTTAAATATTCTTTTAGGAAAGCAATAAATAATGATGAAATCGAAATAATTCTATCTAATTCAATTTTCTCCACTACTTGATATAGTCAATAGTTAATACTTCATTTTCTCGCTAAAAGTTGAAGTAAAAGGTGACAATTAACATCTTAATTTCTCTCTTGGAGTAAATATTTAAACAAAAAAGCTCAAAATTAAATACTAAATTTCTCCCAAATAGATTGTGTTTAAAGAAAAAAAGACAAAAACAAGAGATGGAAAAAACAAAATTTGTGTGAAGCATATAAATTACTACAGTGTATTAATTCCAAGAGCAATGGGCTCTCTAATATAATAATAAAAAACAATATTTACAATTACCTATCTAAAAAATATGCAGATAGTGCTAACAATATTTAGAGTTACCTGTCCAAATCATATGCAAATAGTTGTAACATCAGTGTCTATATGGATTGGCATAGGGTACAGAGTGAGACATTCCTTGATTTATTGCAACTTCTGAAATCATATACGTCACAGAAAAAACAAATTCAACATGTTTCATAGGAAAAGTTGGATTTGAGTTTCATAGAATGCCAATAATGGCAATAGAATGTCGATTCTCTAAGTTCAAATTAAAACTCTATGAAAATTTCAAAATGCAGTGAATACCATTGCATAATTCATGTGTGTGTGTGTTCGACTATTCACGGGGATTCTTTTTTGAAGGAGTCGATTGCCTCTTGGTGTAGAAAAACATCTTTTTTTTTTATTTCTCCAAATTCCTTGAAGGATACGTGGGGATTCTAAACAACAATCAACTACCACATGTTCATTATGTATAATTTCTATGACTTTCTATGTCGTATTGCATAAGGATAAATGTGTTTTTATGCTTATGTCCATGTGTTAATCCTACAGTTGTAGGATTTTTTATATTAATTTGTTTTTCTTAAGTAGGTAACAAGTAGGTTGACTACCATCAAGCCTAGAATTTGACGTCCTAGAGGACGTATTTTTCAAATTTAAACGTATTTGACATGTAAAATTACTGCTCACAGGTCAATGTCTACTTGTATGGGGAAATGAGAACCGTCAAATTAACTTCTGGTTTTGTCCATAACCCATCATAAATTCTAGTACTTTGGCACTTGGCAAGGTATGATAGGGTTTTTACAGTCGAGGAGAAATAATATGGTACCATAAGATGTTGGATTTAATTATTTGGAGTGTGGTCGTTGAGTTTGGTAGCTATAAGCAGTACTAAGTAGTCTGCAAGTTTAAGACTCAACTCTGAAAAATGTTACTCATTTTGAAGAGCAGTCCACCTGCATAACCTCAAATCAATGAAAATATCATTAACTATATGATCTATACAAACCAAACCAATCCAGTATGCTCGGCCGCCACAAGATAGTGCCATGAAATTTACAAGGTAGATACTCAAAATCATGCCTATTAATTTTAGTGCTAAAAAATCCTAACCTTGTGTGTACTTTTCCTACGAATATGATGTTTAGAATAATAATCTTATATAAAAATGAAAAGCAATTTGACATTCATGAATTTGCATAGAACGTAAACTGAAAGCCATGAAAAATACAAGACCATCATCAAATTTCCTTTTGACGAACAGAGTAAATTTGAAATTCCAGGCCTGACTATCATACCCTTTCTTGTGTAATGAAATTCCAAGAGACACGGGCTAGAATGCATTATCCATCCATCTGGAAGGGAAGTGGAGAGACGGGTGTATCTTTAATGTTTCTTTAGTGAATGCTTAACCAATTCTATCCATGGTGTTCAGAAAGGTTTTCTTTATACACCAATAAGAAGTTGTTGTGAATATAATTCACTTAGGCATATGATGAAGCAAGTTATATTATGGTTTTTTATGCCTCAATTTTAAAACAATTGTAGGCATTGGAACAAAGATTCCTATTGGGGTACGATTTATATATGTATGTGAATATATTTAATATTTTATTGGGATAAGGTCTACATATGTGAATACTTTTAATAGTCACATATATAATATGTGAATGCATTTAATATAATAGTCTTAAAGTTATAGATTAAATGTACTTGCTCATATGGTAACAATGTCAACTTTCCTTGAATTATTTAAATGAGGAAATCAAATTTTAGGATATTTGGAATTACTTAGTGAGGCATGTTGATGATCAACATAGATTGTGTTATTTTTATTTATCTTTAAAATGATGAGACCAATTATTATTTTCAATTATAAAATATTTATGGGGCTATAAATTTGGAATTTAGTTGAGTTTTGATCATTAAGAAGAACTATGTGTATAACATGTTAATGAAAGATTAAGAGTTATAACTTAGATAAAGAACAAATTATGGTTGTATAAGCATAAGTGATCTTGATGCAATACAATGGTTGATATCATGGAAGGTACTAAGCATGTTGAGGATTTAATAAAATGTCAAGTGTATGTATTTAAGGTTGATTGGATTTACCATAGACCAAAAGAATGTTGATGTATTTGTAACTTTGGAATGTATTCATACTTATATCTTATGTATTGTACCCCAATGTTTATTCTGGGATGTGTCTGTAATGTATTTGAGTCATGTCATGCCTTGATGTTCCTATCGAGAGGTTCTATAATGTAAACAAGTCATGTCAAGTCATTCTGGGTAACCCTCCTATTGGTCAAGGGTTAAAGGCCTCATAATTGTGGGGCCCTAGGGTTATTAGAATATCCTAGAGAAGTTGACCCTAGCTGAGTCATTGTAATTTGGGGCAATAGTTCCCACCGTTTTGTTAAGGATAACACTCCTTGTTGGTCGAAGGAGGCAAAGTCCCCACAAGTTGTGGGGCACTAGGGTTATTAGACACTCCTAGAGATGTCAGCTCTAGTAAGTAATTGTTAAGTGAAACCGACATGTTGGAGTGGGTTTCAAGTGAACAAAAGAATATAAATAGAGAGTGAGCCTCTCTATTTATCACACACACTCACTCATTGGGGCGCATGAGTGAGAGAGAAGTTGCTAGGATCAGAGAAAGAGACTACTGCTGTCGGGAGATCATCTTTATGTTTTTAGGTTTTACTTTTGGTGCTGATTCTATCTCTGAGGAAGTTGCAGGGTTTTCTCCTTTATGGTTTCCCCGAGGAAAATTCTGTGTCTCTTGTCTCTTGTGTTTTATTGTTGTGCATGATATTCTCTCAGTTAAAGATCCTAAGATCATAATGCCAGCTTGAATGATAAAAATATAACATGGTATCAGAGCTAACCTGAAAAGAAGACATTGTGCAATGGAAGAAGCTAGGGATTCTTACTTTTTGGGTCTCTCTCCACAATCCATCAACAAAAGTATGTTAGGATGACTCTCCATTGAAGGGTGCATCTTTCTGTCGAATTGGAATTCGATTCTAGACATTTTCAGTTTTTGATGCGGGAAATTAGGGCTTCTTACAAAAGAGAAATTTTTGAGTGAGCCTAGCATAGGATTTCTCTCCTCATCAAAATCAAATTTTAGAGACCTGGATCAATATTTTTGGTTGGGTGAAACTCTGGGAAAGTCAAGCCCTAGTTTGACCCCGAGATGGAAAAACCCTAAAATACTAAAACTGATAAGTTTTGGTAGATTCGCTATATATAAGGATTGGAGACAGATAAAGAGCTAAAACTTTCATAGGCTACAGGTACAATCCTGATTTATACTGTATCCAAAATTCAGCCTCATATTTGATATATTCTGGGAGATATGATCCCTCCAAGTTAGGGTTCCAGCCTCTTCTAAGATTCATTCCTAAACAGGACACCTGGGGATACTTGCTATATATTGGGCTAAAAAGGTCCAAATGAAATTTATCAAGATGTTCCAAAAAGGGCAAAGACTTTAATTTATGTGCTCCAATATTTAGACCCAGAAGATGAAACAGTGACAAATGGCAGTCTGTACAACTTCGTTGTTCTAAACATTCCTATAACAGGTCACCTTGGGAAAATGCTCATAAGTCCCAATTGGTGAAACCAATTCTAATGAAACTTGTGGTGTTGGAACAGGGACATGCGAGGATACCTTATTGAAAAGTTTCAAACATATAGGAGTAGTGATTTTGGAGATATCACATAAAAAGTATCAGGTATTTCTACATAAGAAATTGGAAAACTAGGGCTTCCTGTTCCGGGAGCTTCCTTCCACTGTTTTCAGAAAAGGAGTACATTGGAACGCTTTCCTTGAAGAGATATATCTTTCTATCCAATCAGATATGAAAGATTCCAAGTTTTTAAAATTAGGGTTTCTCTGATAAACCCTAGATTAGCCAACTCCGGAACCAGGACAAACACCTCAAATTGGTAAGATCTAATGTTTTGCTATTTTCATTTGAGGTTCTCATTTCAAAGTGATCTATCACATCAGCATGATGATAAGATTGATGAAGTTGACAACTTCCAAGCATCGAATCATATGATCTATATGAAGAAAATGAATTAGACACCTACATGAGTAGATAGGTTCTAGTCCCAGAGGGAGATCAGGCTCAAAGCCTTACATAAGAATAAATTGGTCAAGTCCAAGAAGATCATCGTTGATTCAATCACGGATCAACTTGTACCACAAGTGTCTTCCCTAAAGACATCGAAAGAGATGTTTTATTCCTTGACCAAGATATTTTAAGGGAAGGACATAAATCAGAATATGACCTTGAGAAACCAGTTGAATAATGTGAAGATCTAGAATGCAGAGACCATGCAGTCATACTTTACAAGGGTCTCTCAAATCAAGGAACAACTTGTAATAGTAGAAGAAGAAATGGAGAATGAAGAAGTGGTGATAGCCACCTTGAATGGCCTCCCAGGATCATGGGATTCATTCATGCGAGGAATGTGTTCCAGAAGGAAGTGATTACCTTCAGTAGACTCTGGAAAGAAGAAGAAGCTCAACTCATAATAAGAGAAAAGAAGATGGGAGCAACTGAAGATCAAGCTCTCACCATCCAAAGAAGATCCCTCAAGCAATGAGGAATATGAAGAACTCAACTCTTGAAGAAATTCTTATCCATCTTAGCATTTGGATAAGAAACGATGCTATTATGAATGAAGAATACGATGAAGCTGAAGGCTCAAGAAGGAGTCTACCGATAAAGCGAATAAAGATAAGTATTCAATTGTCATTTCATGATATTGTTTTGTTATGCATTTGTTTATATTCAGTTGATGTATTATGCATGATAGAATGTTGAGATGGGTAAGTAGCTCATGGTGCTATACAACTCTCCATTGCTACTTATCTAGAATGTAACCTCTTTGCTGACATATTGGATTAGTGCACAATCTCAATGTTGTCGTGGTAGAGATGGAAGGCATCTAGAAATGTTTCTGTGAGATATGGCTTAATGTTGTATTGGCTAAAATAGTTGCATAATCATATATATTGATTCAAAAGAATTTTTAATTATGAATATACCTTATGAAATGTTTCTAACCATACAACTAATGCATTTGAATTGTAGGAAAGATCGCGTAAAATCACCTACAAGCAAAGAAGGATGAGAGTTGTTCCGAAGAACAAGTGACGAAAAATAAAGAATAAATAACAAATGGAGCGACATCATTGATGCAGAACTTTCTAGCTATGAAGAAGTAACCAAGAATAAAGGAAATACCAGTTCAAGAAGAATGATATCTAGGATGCAGTATCGATACGTGAAGGTAAGTTCGTAGTTCCATCATGCAGTAGATGGAAACATCTTGGGATACAAGGCTAGATTTGTAGCATGAAAAGAAGGCATAAACTACGAAGAGACATTTGAAGCCAGTAGGAGTTGAGACACATGATAGGTAGAATCATGTGTGCAAATGAAAGAAGGACTTGTACGAGCTTAGAAGACACCCATGGGATAACAAATAAATGAGGAGCTTGATGAATACTTGAGCCTTTGCTACAAGGTTGATAAAGGATGACAAGCTCATAGATGGGTGCGATAAGAACACTTTCAAAGATAGAGGATCTTGGTATCCAGTGACCCTAAATGGATACATAGAATATCAGTAGTTGAGGAAGCTACTTGTCACTCCAGTATAGAATGTTTCAGTTGTTGGTTTACTATGGGCAGACCTGGGTTTACTGTAATGTACCAACAAAACCCCTAGCTCACTGGCCCTTTCAACGACAGACTGCAGAACTACCTGAAGTCTCACCCGAAGTGATCCTAGATGGGGTGGCTGAAGACTCAGGTGTCCTCAACTAGGTTCTGTGGCATCCTAGGTTTCTCTTGATTCTGGTTAACCAGTGGGATCTCTTTGTGAGATGTTGTTTCTCTCTTCCCAGCTGACTCTACTATGGAACTGACTCTTATCACATCGTGGATTCTAGGACGATGCGCAAACTTTCTCTTATACTTGACTCTTTACTTACGATATCCCACACCGCGGCTCCTCTGACAATGCGATATCTCCTTTCTGTGCTGCGATAGCTTCTATAGTAAGACTCAATAGGACTGCCCAACTCTCAAGGTCCAATGGATTTCTTTCTAATTATAATAGCTCAGTTAACCTTCACAAGGGTGTTAAACAACTTCACTTAATCTTATTCAGTCTATTATGCTTAACATCTATTGCGCTCAACTTGCTGAACTGAATATACAGGAATCACTTAACACAGCAACTGTCACTACCATGAACCAAGTACTGATAAAATCATATACAGACTACTTGATACAGTCAACTTACATTTGAACTTCTATATTATTGTAAACTAAAGGATAGCATACATACATTCATTAACTGTTAAGCAAATCTCATGTAACAGGTAACATATAGCAAATAAGTAAACACAATCACATGAAACAGTCGCACAACACATGGATTTTGCATGGTTCACTTCCATGGGGGGAAGCTATGACCACGTGAATTGGTTTTTATATTATATCTTGAGAGAGTAAACATAGTTCCGCTGCAACCTATTATGTAGCTTGAGATCTTCTGGGAAACTCCACACACACAGTCGGGAGCCCTTCTCTTAGATCTCTTCTCTTCCTATATTGCTTTATTCTTACAATATTTCCTCTCTCTCTCTCTCCCTCTCAATCCCTACGGATTGTTACATTCATGCTCAAGGATCCAGCTACTGGTTGCAGTAAGATAATACAGACTTAATAACAGAACCAGAGATCGACTCAAAGAATATCTAACTGACAAACTAGCTAATTGTCTATATGAATGTCTGGCTAGCTAACCTTTCACAATAAAAAATACATGCTTAAATAGGTGGCCCGAAGGTATCACTGTGATACAACATTATGGGCCTTTCCCAACAGTAACCCAAAACCCTAAGTGTGACAGTTGGCCTATCTGTAATTTGAACTGCCGCTTCCCATCACACCACAGCTTTCTGCAGTCTTCCACAATTTCGGTGCTGAACGCGGGTATGGAAGCCACTTCCTCGGTCGCTCCCCTTCTATCCTTTGTCTTCAATACCTCGGCCCATTGCTCCTTTTCCTTTATGAGGGTAGCTGATCCCTCCTGTCTTCACCACTGCCTTAAGTGCAGTGGTTGAGCTCTCTCTTCTCGGTCGCTTCAGGTACTGTTTCCTTTGACTTTCTTGTCCCGATATAGCAGCTTTTCCTGTAGCTGCGGGGCCCTGCTCCAACATTAGTGCATAGAGTATGGAATATAAAGGGAGTATGATGCTTCAGAGGGAGTAACTGCAGAAGATCTTGAGGTTTGACATGGTACGACAAGATGGATAGATTACTAATGACTCTAGGCTTTACTGAGAGTAAAGTGGATTCGAACCTTTGCTTCAAGGTTGAAGGTGGAAGACCAATGATGCTCCTGTTATGTGTCGATGCACTATTTTCTAGGCATGGAGGTGTGGCAGAATCCAGATGGAATCTTCCTCGGACAAGGGAAGTATGCAGTAGAGATCCTGAAGAGGTTCAGGATGGGGACTATGTAATGTCCTAAGTTTGGTGTATATACCTGAATATTATGTTAGTTATTTAATTTAAATTAAATATTTTGAATTTGAATTACTCCACAAAAAACCTTCTTGGAGTGGGAAAATTGGGGAATTCTTCTGGGAAATTTTACAGGAAAGGAAGTGATCAATGGGAAAATAAAAGAAATTTCAGACATTGAATTTCCTCTTCCCTAACACATCTATATATGGTTCCATTTATGTTTCAGAATCTGCACCGTGGAAACCTACTTCCACACTTCTGGGCGGCTAAACCGTGAAACTAGGAAGAGTAGTTCAGCCTGTTTCAACCAGGGGCTTATGGAAACTTGCAGAGGGTTGTTATAGAAGTAATATAACATAAATAAAAGGTAAAAACACCTTTCATAATTTCTTCTATGTTCTGATAATTTTTGGATGAATTTGAGTTTTTTCGGTAGTTTTGGCCAAGGGAAACCCTGTGCAGAGGAGGATCCAAAAAAGTGGTATGATCCCAATTAAAAATGGTTCTGGAGATGGGTATTGGAAGGTGGGTATTTCAGTGACCAACAGGAACTAACAGGGATTAGTTTGAGTTTACATAACTCATTTTATATCAGATTTAACAAAACTAGTCACTAAAAGCTAGTAATCTAGCTAGGGTCTAAAGAAAGTAGTTAAATCAAGTGAAATCGATTTTTGTAAAAAATGAGAATTATAAAGGAGGTAAATATTAGTTTTATTAACATGTAAAACCACTTAAATCAGTTCCCCAAAATGACATATTCCTTATAGCACTCATATTTGTTCATTTTCCCCCATACATTGATAAAGTAGGCCCTTTTAGGGAAAAATGAGACAAAATTATTTATGGGTAGGGATATTTCAACCTGATAACTATGATTTTAAAAATTTTATGAACCTATAGAACAAAAATTACATCATGGACTGACCATTACAAGGATGCTCCAAAAATGAGGGGCAGGAGGCCCTAATCATGACCAGCAAGGGGCTGTGAGCATAGGTGAAGCATGAGCTTCACTGGAGCTCAACCTGAAATTGATGGAGGCTGAAAATAACTCTAATTATCCTTAAATGTCTGCAATATATTTCTCCACACCTGCAATGGAAGAGAAGGGGATGGAAGGAGAGGGGAATGGAAGGTTGGGGCTGATCTCCCAGTAGTCTGAGGCACAAGACTCAGAAGTAATGCTCACATAAGCATTCAACAATCAAATAATCAACCAAACTAAATCAATGGGATTGAATTCAACTTTTATAGAATTTTGGATGACCTGCTTAGTAAGTTGAGGCCTGTAGTGAGGATCTCTCCTCACTGTGGGAGCAGAAATGGCTCCCTTGTGCCTATACGGCACAAGAGTAGGTTCCTACTGTTGGAAAATAGGAAAAACGAAATGGAAAATAGCATAAACAGAATAGTAAATTAAACTAAGCTAATCTAATAAATAATAAGAAAATGGAAACAACTGTAAACTAGATCTAATAGCAGAAAGGAAAGAGGGATACGAACCCCTTTTGAACCCCTCTGCAGAAAATGGGTTAGGGTTACGCCTCCTTAAACCCTGAAAATAAACCTAAGCTATCATGGAAAACCTGCAAAATAATGTCAATAATAAAACTTGCAACTAGAAAACAAGGTTAGAAAGCAAAAACAACTAAACAAACATGTAAAGAAACATTATACCTCTCTTGGGTGGAAATGGGCCACCATGCCATAGCTCATGGGAGCACCTCTCTTGGTTGGGGAGCAATGGCTCAATGGGATGGAGATGGAGGAGAGGGAGTGTGGGTGGTTTGAGAGGCAAAGGTCTCAAAGCATCCATGGGTAGCATAACAATAGGTAAGGGAGGCGTGTTTTGAGAGTGACCCCCCACCCTCCTTTTATAGTTTTTCCAAGGGATTTTAGGGTTTTAAGCCCTTGGTCAAGGCTTTAGCCCCTTTTTTGGGACTTTAGCCCCTTCAACCCTAAAGTTAGCCCCTTTTAGGGTTTTAGCCCCTTTTTGAGGGATTTATCTCCTAGGGGGCTATTTTGGGCTCCTTTTTGGGGTTTTTAGCCCTTTTCTTCATCCTTGGGCTCTTTTGGAGGTGTGGGTGTCAAATGGAAGGTCTTATGGAGTGAAATGAGTGTTGTGAGATGGTGTCCTTGGGTGTTGTAGGCCATTCAGAGCTATCTAGGGGATTTTTTGGTTAACAGATTTCCCCCTGATGTGTGTGGGCAGGAGCTCAACGTATGGCGGATGGACATCATGGGATTTACTGTAGAGAGGTGGTGCTTTCGGGGCTGGGGCATGGTGGCTTTTGGTTTTTGTATTAACATGGTTCCCATCAATGGGTGAGATACAATAAATGTGTGACATGTATATGGATGAGGTGGGCATTCCCATGCTTGTGACAATGTCAAAAGAATCATTTTATCTATGCTCTAAAATACAAGAGCTGGTCATATACAACTGAGGTTACAATGTTGGTTGCCTCTATGTGAGGCTGAATGCAATATTGATCTAGTTCATTGGACCCATGGCATTTTCATGGAATGCTATATCTTCATGACTCATGATCTATTGGATTTGGTACATAGCTATGTGGACTTGCTAATTGAGAGTCAGAGTCTCTATGGTACAAGTATGATGCATAAATCATAAAGGTATACTCGAAGCACTGCTGGGGCTTCAGATCATTGTCTCCAACTCAACCCAAAAATCACAAGGGACATAACTTGTTTAGGTCCCTTGAGAGGACTCACCAATGTGCTAGAGTCGGGTGACATCTGGGGTCTTCGGCCAAGTACTGTGTGGAACAAACCCTGTACAAATCTCAATGGTGCGACGATGGAGTTGAAGTCGAGCACATGAGAAACAACCATCCTAAGAGGCACTAACGACACCTCTCAAGTGGTCCAAGGAACTCATCAATGATGTAAATGAAACCAAGGTACAGGGACCTCTGGGTCTATCATCTGGAATGTGTGTTGGCATCGACAGAGGGAGACCTGCCCCTAGTCAAGGCAATGATGTTTCCTTGACCAGGAGAGCGAGGGATAACCAAAAGGTGTGAAGCAATCTATGGACTGACTCACTGAATTGGGGGGAAGGGGAGGGAAGGGAAAAAACTGAACAAGGGCAGGGGGGGAGTGGGAGACTCAACCTTCCTTTGTTCAGAGTATGATGGCAGGGCGGACCAGGCAGCAAATGAAACTAACTCAAGGGAATGGGATCATAGCTGTAATACCAAGAATATCGCTGCAGATGGGAAATAGTTGGAGGAGGTGCACACTTTTGATACTTATGGGATCCAAGAAAGAGACATTGCAGAGTACTCTGAACAAAGGTGACCCAATGTGAGAATGTTGCCAAACTATTTTCTATGGGGTGGTGTCTAGGGACATCGTTGTGGTATGATCTTGTGGATTTTTGGCGAGCCCAAGAAGGTAAATGCTTGATGGTGCTTTCAATTTTAGAGAGTCTGAAAGCATGAAGAAGACTCCAGTGGGGGCTCTTTTTCATTGGTAGTATCCTGTTCCTGAAAAAGGATAAAAGTATACATAGGAGAGCTCACCCATCCTAGAGGGGATGAGAGACTTCTTTACCATTGGTAGTCCAATCAGGTTGGAAAAGGTTAAACCTATACTGACTGGACGGTGATTCAAATACTTTTACGAGCATGAATGAAACCAATTTTTCTTAGTGATATTTTCTTGTTGAGATGGTTGGAAAAGAGCTTAATGACAACTAGTGGTGATCTTTTTCGTAAAGTGCGGCCCCTCTGCCCAAGAAAGCATAAACATATGCAGAGGGGAATGGTCTTGGATTGAGTGTGCCAAGGAGGTTCTTTTCAATTGATGGTCTACATGGTCCTCAAAAGGAGGTAAACGAGATGATGTAGACGTTCTTTCCTATACTTTAGCGAGCAGGAAAGGAATCAGCTGCGCTCGACAATCTTTTCATTATTTTAAGGAGTCAGAAAAGAGCTTAAACGAAACCCCAATGTGGTCAACCGACTGCAGTGGCACGAGCACTGCCCCATGTCGGGATGGTGGATAGAGATCCAAAGGTCATCCATGCACTATGGATAGAGTAGAAGGCTCTCAAACATACCGATACATGCATGGGATAGATCACAGAGGAGGCCTGTGAGTCGGTGTGATAGAGGCACGCAAATCGAGGTGGCTCTCAGACATAGGTCAAGAGAGCGTGTGTGTGTGTTGGTTGATGAACTTGACTACATGTGATGTGAGTGCAAGTCCGGGGGCATTTATATGCCAAATACATGGAATAAAAGAAATTGTTTTGTGGTCAGTGGTCCAAAGGTCCCGTGTTAGGTGCGGTAAAAAGAAAAGACAATCTATGTGTTAAAAATGCAAAATAAAAGCTAAAATTACATTCCTTAATGGGCGGTGGCCCAAGGACACTTATATGTCAAATACATGGAAGAAAAACAAATGGTTTTATGGACGATGGTCTAGATGTCCGTGTAAGGTGTGGTGAATGGAAAAGACAACTATAAATACAAAAAGTAAAATTACAGTCCTTAACGGGCGGTGGCCTGAGGACACTTATATGTCAAATACATGGAAGAAAAGAAAAGGGTTTTGTGGACGATGGTACAAATGTCCACATAAGGTGCGGTGAAAAAAGACAATTATAAATACAAAAAGTAAAATTATAATATAATCCTTAACGCGTAGCGACCTGACAGCTTGCATGAGTAGCGGTCGAGAAGTGTGATATGAGTACTAGTCTGTAGACACTCGCATCATCATGTCATAGCTTGTAAATTGAGGTGACTTGTGGGAAATGGTCCCAAATTTGATTTATAAAACATGATACGATGGTCTCATAAGGAAATGAATTTGAGCCCGGAGGTGTGAGAGGTCTCTCGAAGCAGTTCTGGGTGACTTTAAATTAGCGGCTGATGGTGATGCCCCTAATGCATTGGTGCACTTAGGAGTTTTTGTGTCGCTATGTATATCCTGTTGAGAAAGCATATGTGGCTTCTCATTTTGTATTGGACATGTTTTGGACATGCGACTTATCTATTTATCTATATGTATTTTTTATGCATGTGGATGCACTTTTATTATGTGAGTATTTTTATGATGATGTGGAATGCAAATGTCTATGTATGTATTATTACACTTGTGTGTGCATTTTTGGACATATTTATGCATGATGTTATGGTTGTATGTTTCCTATATGCGGCTATGGATATGCCAATTTAGAATATCATTAGCCATTTGATCTGTGACACTATTGAGGTTTCTGGGAACATGTGTGAATGTGATGGATTCAAATGTTCTAATCATCTATTTAGTGTGTAGGTACTTTCTAAAGAGGTAGGGATCACAAACTCGGTAGTGGTTGTTCAGTTGAGAAACAAGCAATTGGGATTCTAAGAAGACATCGAGATGATGAATTCCCAATTGTAGAGCAGTGGCCAAGAGGCCATTGACACCATCATACTCCGCCTGGTTGTTGGTTGTGGTGCCCATGCATATTCCGTCGATGTGGATAAACTGGTGCAATGGGGAGTAGATTACCCATGCAACTGAGGTGAGGTTCAGGTACGATCTACTTGCTCCATCTGCGAATCCCATATACCGATCTAAGGTGTGATCCATTTGAAGCAATGAGGGGAAATGATACATAAGACTCAATCGGGAAAACTGTGTAAAACAAAAAAATGGAAAGATTATAATACAATTTAGAATGATGTCACTCAAAGGGGTGACGTTAGGGGGAAATTCGTTTGGAATTTCCTAGGATCAGCGGTCATTCCTTTGTGTGACATGATGAATCCTTGGAGACGGCCCATGGGAACACAAAAAACACACTTGGATGGGTTCAAGCGGATCCTATACTGGTGACATCGCATTAGGACTTGTTGCAAGTCATCTATGTGTTGTGTGTGGTTTTGCGACCGTGCAATGAGGTTGTTGAAACAAACCAACATGATGTGCACGAGATCATGGAAACAGTGCTTCATGGCACACTGGAAGGTGGCTCCATCATTTTTGAGGCCAAAGGGCATGACTCAGTAGGCGAATGTGCCCCATGGGATTGTGAATGCCATCTTGTAACGGTCTTCTTTCTGGATTTGGATTTGGTTGTAGCCGGAAAATCCATCTATGAAGGAGAAGGCCTCATGTCCAGTGCATGTGTCGATGATCTGGTCGATGAACAGTGCAGGGAAGTTGTCTTTGGGACACGCCCCATTGAGATCACAGAAGCTTGTGAAAACATGAATGGTACCCTATTTTTTATTCATGGGAACATGATTAGAAACCCAAGTTGTGTATACAATGGGATAAATGAAGCCGGCTATGTGCAGCTTCTCTATCTCAGCTTTCACCACAGCCACTTTGGATGGATGGATGGGCCATTGCTTCTAGCAGATGGGTGCCACATCAGGCCATGTGTCGATGTGGTGTTCCACGATGGATGGATCTAAGCCGAGTATTTTAGTGTATGACCAGGCGAAGATGTCGCAGAATTCTTGGAAGAGAGCGGTGTAGGCATTGACCTCTTCCGGGGAGCAAGATGCCCCCAGCATGATTTCTTAAATGATCTCGGAGTTGGTTGAGATGTCAATTTTAATTGTTGGTGAAAGGTTCACCTTGTTCCCTTCTTCGAAGGCATCGGGTGCTAGGATTGGGTTCTTGACCCAGTCAACCTTCCCATGGATGAAATATTTGGTCTCCATGAAAAACTGGTCGGACTGCGACACGAGTTCTTCCGGGAGGAAGAATGAGCGATGGTGCATGTCATCCCATGGGTATTCCACAGAGGTCAGAGCTTCAAGTATCTCCTCATCGTTGCTGAAGCAACGAAGAGATAGGTTTGATGGAAATTCATTGGAGATGGGGATGAGCTAGTCAGGGGAACTAGACATCATGTAGATGGACATGGTGTCTGAAGAAGGTGGTGGTGGGTGAACTTCTTTGGTCAAGGTGATCTCAGACTCAAGAGAATGGTGGTGGAGGTTAGCAAGAGCCATTAAAAATTCAAGTAGGTCTTGGAAATGGTGGGAGTAATCTCCATACAAACCGCAAAGGGTGCAAGCATGGTTTGTCCTCAATGCCTTGTTCCTGACTAGTGGCACGGTTGGGAGTTCAATAATGGGGATGTTTTCATTCGTATCCATGGCATCCAGATGCACACAGATCACTAGAATTTTAGGGCAATTCTGAGTTGGATGGCCCTATTGTTCACAGACGGCACAAGGTGGGACTTGTCATGGTTCTGCAGTGGCTTTGGTGTTCTTTCCCCTAGACCTTTTGGGTTGGGGCAGTGCAGGTGCGGGTGCGGCGGTTGGCTTATGCGAACCGGGTGGGGGGTGAGACTAAACCGCAATAGGTTGCACCAGATTTAACACAAACTGGGGCATTGTTGGTTGAGCTGGTGGATCTAGATACTACACCAGGATTCCCAACGTAAAGTTGGGTAGGCTTAAGGTAGCCATGACCGGCTTGCTCATGACACCAGGTGGGGGAAAGAGGAAGGGAATTGTATGGACCCGAGATGAGCCCACATAACTCCCAGCTGGTTGCATGTGGGGGGTGAGGTTGTGGTTGCAGCTGCATGTAATGCTGCTACTGCGGGTGATGTTGCGGCTGTTGTTGGCATTGCGGCTGAGGATGATGTTGTGGTTGTGGTTGGGGCTGCAGCTGTGGTTGTTTTTTGGGTTCAGTGGTGCTTGATGAGACCATGCACAAGTCCACAGTTTGATTTTGTGTTGGTGGTGGTGACACCAATAGGAAAGGAGACGTCATGGTGGGATCAGTAAACAACCTAGGGCCCACATTCAATGGTGGGGAAGATGGTGTGTTTTCAACCACAGTGTTGGTTACAAGGATGACGTTAGTGTGTGTGGTCACCCCTTGCGGCTCAATGGTGGTGATGGTAGGGATAATGTTGGCAGGCATTGTTAACCATTGCAGATCATGGTAGGTGAGCTGGTCAACCATCATAATCTTCCCTTCATGGGGGAACATCATGAGGTGAAAGATAGTTGATGCGATGGCTCACATGGCATACATGCAACTCCTTCCAAGGAAGAGGTTGTAGTCTAGTTGAGCATTGATGACTTCGATGTCAATCAGGACTGTCTTCCTGGCTAATGTGATGGGGACATGGGGGAGGATTCCATGGAATTTAGCAGGATGTCCATCATAAGCCTGCAGAGTCATGGAGGATGGTTGTAGAATTGGTGATCCAATATTTGGCCAAACTGAGGTAGACATGACGCACATGGATGCCCCCTCATCCACTATGCATCGGTGCACAACTAAGTTCCAGATGGACACCGATATTTGGAAGGCAATAGTGGAGGGCATGCAAGGCTCTCTGTTCTCTGTGTCAAATGTGATTAACTTGGAGTCAGAGGCGTCTACTGCCCCTAGAGCAGCTAGTAAGGATTTCTGCTATGTTGGGCACATTTTAAGTACCTCAAGAGCAGACATGGCAGTTGGCATTTGGGCCAAATCATCCACAATGCTATAGCTGACTGCAGCTCTAGCTGTGGCATTATTGGTGATTCTACATATGTGGGGCACGAAAATGGGGGTAAATGAAGAGGCAGGTTGACTGTCTTAGATGTGGATGCTACTGATGAGTCAACAGGTTCGGTGGTGGTACCATACTAATTCCGTCAAGTTTGTAAATTGACCTCTTTAGTGGTCATGGCTAGTAGGTGGTGAACACCTGTTTCGGCTATGGGAGGTGCCCCCGAAGCATTGGGATTGGCTTGGGGAGGGGGAGAAGTTGCCACCAATCCTTGGACTGGAAGTGGGTTTTGAAGCACCATGGGGGGAGGTCCTTGAGGTGTCGGGTTCGGTTGTGCTTGGTTTGTAGCATTGGCAGCCTGTTGGGATTCATTCTGAATGGCCTGATTAGCTTGACCCATGAAGGGATACTCGAACATGTAATGCCCATAAACATCACAAAGTGTACATGGTTGGTTTGTGTGCAATGGAGCGTTGCATCTTGGTGCATTCTATCATGGGGGGTTTTGGGATGGAAGGTTAGCCATGACATTATTGGGAGGATTCGGTTGTTGATCGCCTCCCTGCGGTTGGTTATTACCTTGGTTGCAGGGCTGGTTTTTTCTATCTTACCCTTGTTGATTGTTGGGGGCAGGCTGGTTGGGACGGTTTTGTTGTGTGAACACTTGTCCCAATGGAGTGGGTGGAGCGGGGGTAGGGGCTTGAACTTGTTGCACTGGTGGTGCATAGTATATTTGTGGGGGTGGTGGTGCCACAAATGTGGGAATTTTCCCCAAATACTATTGTATCCATGGCTTGATCCTGCTGTAGTGGCATAGGTTGTGCATAAGAGGTTGTTGCTCTGGGTTGGGACATCATTCTAGCATAGTCTGGAGCTTGGTTTTTGTAAGAAACATTAGCAGTGTTGCTTGGTTGTGGTGCAATGGTAGGTGGTGTCGGTCGAGGTTGTGGTTTTTAGGAGACTAACCCTATGATTCCATCTGCAGTGTGGGAAGCCCCTGGTGCATCGGGGTAGGAGGTACTGGAATGACAGTGTACAAGTATCCAGACTGAGAGTAGATCAAGTAAAATTGTTGGGCCTTTATTATGGACTCTTCTTTAGATTGGGCACGTTCATATGCGATTTCCTTTTGTGATGGGTGGGATCAAAGTCTTAAGTAACCAATCCAAGAAGATCTTGTTGTCTAGTTGGATTTTGCATAAGCTACGATGTCGCCGCCACTCATGGATATGGTTAGTTATGTGAGTGGTAGTTCTTTGGCGACAGGATAATGGGATCTCCACCCCCTCGTCATATATGAAAGGTAGTTGAAATACTGTAGGAACATGAAGGCTAGGGAGTTGAAGTCGAGGTACTTGGATTGTGATAGCTTAATGTACCACTTAGCCGCGGCACCTGTAATGGTGTGTTGGAACAGCCTCAGCTTGATGGAGTTGTCTACGATGCTATTGGATGAGCTGCACCATAGATGGAATGTCATTATGTGATTTTGGGGACATTCCCTAGATTTGCCTTCAAACTTCGGGATGTCTGATGGCAGCTTAGTTGGCATGGGTGGATAGAAAGCTTGGTGGTGGATGGGATCATTCATTAATGTTGGCACTTGGGCAGACCTGGGTTAATGCTTTTCACGTCGCACCAACAAAAGACCCACTGTGTTGGCCCTTTTGGCAACAACCCGCGCGCAGGTTGCAGTCTCACCCGAAACAGCAATGGGGTGCCGCAGAATCAGGTTTCTGCATGCAGAGAGGGGTATTACTGTACCTTAGCCTTTCTAAATATTTACTAATCAACTTCTGATTAATTTATCATTCATTCATATATATTTCACAACATAATACACAAACCAACTTGCATAACCCACTACAGGGAATTCACAGCGCAGCTTAGTAATAACAGAGATCTTATAATATCAGATATATTCGGTTTAATGTATGAAAATAGCAAAACAGGAACAACACAACAAAACCACAACACCAAATATAACGTGGTTCACCCCCAGTGTAGGGGCTACGTCCACAAACTGCGTTTTATTCCTCTTTCCTCAAAATCACAGTTTATCTGCGCACACAGCTGCAGAGGTTGTCCACGCACACAGCTGGGACTTGCTCTTTCCTTACCAAATCCAACCTTACTTCACCTTATCTTTCTTTCATCAAAAAGCCTAACCTCTCTATTTTACATAAGCGCTTATTTATACTGCGCGGCTTTACAAAACCCTGGTCGTAAACCATGGGCACCCACAAAAACCCTAAACCCTGGATTTAAACCATGGGCTTATTACAAACAGAGAGGGTTTTGACTTACCCCGACACCCCTAAGACTA
>LPNX010344819.1:56683-105743 GCA_001517045.1 Pseudotsuga menziesii | reverse complement strand
CCTAAAATCCTAACACACCTTTTACTCTCTCTCTCACACACACAAATCCACAAGTCACCCCTTCCCACTAAGGACCCCCCCCTCCATTCATTCTTTGTCTCTCTCTCTCTCACACACACACATCCCTATGTCTCCCCTTACCACTAAGGACCCCCTCCATTTTGCACGTTTTATTAAAGCAAAACAGGAGCGTGTTTTATTGAAGCAAAACGGGAGCGCATTTTAATGAAGCAAAACAGGAGCGCGTTTTATTGAAGCAAAACGGGAGCGCGTTTTTGCAAACTTCAAACAAAACACGATTTTTAAAATGAATGATTAACTATTTTCATTCTCATCATTGACACATAAAATACATACCCACAAGGGCACTGCTTGCACCCATAGAAGTAAAATGGTCCATAACACGGTTGACTGGAGATATCAAGCATTTCCTTAGAAATACATACATATAAGCATTATGCCCATATTACCCACACTAACCTTCTGTTACAGACCGTTCTTGCAACGTAAAAAAACTAAAAAAAATAAACGCACAAACTGTCACAAAGTATATTCTGTCTAAAAATAGGAATAAACACACACATACAAAAGAAAAACACATAGCATATCATATGTCGCTATATCCAAAAAAAAACTTTCTCAGAAACTAAACTCTAATGAAAAACATGGGAAAACGACTGGAAAAATGGATGGAATACCTTTTGTAAACTTAAACTCGGCTAGCAGCTGCTGCACCTGGCGTCTGGCAATTTCAGAAACGGCTCAGGACTGATAACTTCCTTTTGCTGATAGGAGCAAGTGAAACAGAACTTACCATGTCTTTCCCCTCCTCTCCCTTTATATAAGAATTACAGGCTGGATGTCGGAAAAAATCGATTAAATTTGGTAGCCGTGAAATTATCAAGGCGCATGTAAACCACCACGTTGCAGGATAAATCTTTTCAAGGGAGACAAGATCCTGCCACATCCCCAATGGATTATCCTGATTCGGTGTAAAATAGTTTATAGCCCAATTAAATTCTTGCCACCTTTAAAGACTTGCAGGTTGGATGTTGGAAATATTAGACAGAAATTTTTTGGAAATATTCAACTGAAATTTTCCAAGGCACCTGTCAACCACCACGTAGCATGATAAATCTTTCGAGGTAGACAAGATCTTGCCACGGCCGTCAAGAATTATGCTGGTTGGTCGTAAGGGAAATTGGTCAACAAAAAGGATGTGCACATTTCAAAGGTGTTCTAACGCATGGTGGGCAAGGACTAGAGAAACATTTCATGTATTTGAATTTGGGCGGTGCAAGTTGGAGAATACTATGCAACCAACAAAGTATGCCACGTTGCCGGAATACTATGCAATTGTTATTTCGATGATCTGGGTTGATTTAAAACATGTTTAGGATGCTAATCGTTCAATGCTATTACATGGGAGACCATAGACTCTCTAAGATAGTTTTAAACTCCAGCCAAAACCATTTAAGGCTCAAGCGTGGGTGGTATAAAGATACCAGGTCTTGGTTAAATCACTGGGAGATTGATGAAAATGTTGCTTTGCAGAATATTAATAACATTAAAAATATTATTTCTTCTAAGTTTAAAGAAAAATTGTGGTGTGAGAAAGATCTCGAGGCTAAAAGAAAATTAAGATATTATAAGGAGGTCATCAACCCTACTCTAGAAGATCAAAAGTATCTCTCTGTTTTGATCAGTACTAAGAAAAAAATTAACATAGCTAAGATAAGAACGAACTCACATGAGCTCCATAGTGAAACTAGTCATTGGACAATCCCTAAAACACCATGGGTAGAAAGGATCTGCCACCTTTGTGAGAGTAAGAACATTGAAGATGAAAATCACTTCCTCTTAGAGTGCCCTGATGTTGAGGCCCGGAAATTCGCAGGAAACAACAGTAAGGGATTCTCCCCAATCAACGTTCCCAACTAGCCCGTTGACTGTTTGGTATAGGGAATCCGTCCGGTTTGCGGTCCGACTACCGTAGGTCAAGTAACAAAAAACAAAGGGTTTTACCGGTTACGTCCCGGTCCACCGAGTTTTTGAAATTTTGACTTAATGTATGAAATGCAAGTGCCTACTTAACAATGCAGGCTGATCAAGATGCAGGGAGCAGTCACAATGTGATGCGCAGGTTCTTACCTCTCGTCTTCGCATTCACAAGCATCTAGATCAAGTACAACAAGAAAATTAAACTAACTATCTAATCTATCCCTAGGGACCAAGGTTATCTTTCATTGGTGAGTAATACATTTTGTACATGCATTATGAAAAGCTACAGATAGCTGACACTTCCTTCAAAACACATGAACAATTAAAGATGTTTCAACAACCAGATAGCCAATTGTTTATGAATAGCATTTATTACTCACAGTGGAAAACATCATAAAATATACCAAAGAACATTCCAATAAGAACATAGGTTCAAGAAATCAAAACAATCTCACAGTCAATGAGACACAGCTGAAAATGAAATAGTTCCCCTTCAACATTGCTCATCTAATTACATTTGATGCATTCCATATTGCACTTTCTCCAACCGGCAAAATTGCAGTTTCTCTTTGTAAAATGAAATAATTCCTCTTAAAAGCAAACGTTTACAAGTTTTTCCAGGGAAAAAAAGTCCCTTCTAAGTCATATCTTTAAAATATTTAAACTACTCAGCAGATCGTTTGGGCTGCATCCAAACGAGTGACCTTCCAGCTCTTCTAACGCTTCATCTTCTTCTCTCTTGTCTGTATGCACTCATGAACCTTTTAGTAACGGACAGACGGTCAGGTTCGTGCCTTTAGCATTATTGACTTTGGCTTCTGCTTCGATGGCCCCTTTAGCGATCTGGTCGGTTTCGTTTCGATCCTTGCCAAACTGTTTCTCTACGCCTTTGCGCATCAGTTCCTCACGCCCACCTACAATTAATCCATGTGCATTATCCATTTGGGACTACGTTATAAAACAAAGCAGCAAATCATACAAACTAAGAAAACGGCTACTCCACAAGACATGGCCAGGTGCACCACGGCGGAAGTCAAAGGCTTTGCCCAGCCGCAACGGCGGAAAAGGAAAAGGCTATAGTCTTCGATTCAAAACTGTAGGTAGGAAAACTCAATCGGAAACCTGGAAGAACCACAACATCGGAAGCCAAATGGCTTTCCCAGCTGCAACGGCAGAAGAATAAAAGCTTCAGGCATGTGACAGAAGGGTGAAAAAAAACTTTAAATCGGAAGTCAGAAAGGTATTAACATCGGAGGCTAAACGACTTTACCAGCCGCAACGGCGGAGGAGACAGAGGTTTAAGACATTCAAAACGCGAGCGAGAAAAGCTCTTATCGGAAGTCGGACGGCTTTATACTTCGGAAGCTAAAGGACTTTCCTAGCGGCAACGACGGAAGAAAAACGACTTTGGGTACGCGGCTAAAACAGGCCAACAAGCATCGGCAGTCAGATCAATTCATGATTCAGACGGCTAATCGATTTGGGATCTGCAACGACGGAAGGGAAACAAGTTCTCAGCCACCGATTTAACATAAGATGACGCCCACTTGACCGAAAAACAATAAGTGTTCAAACAGCTTTAAGGATCAGCAAAGGTTAAAGTCATTCTTCCTTCGAAGCGGCGGCCTTAAAGAACAAAGATTTGACTTCTCCTCGGCTAGCAAACCAAATTCGCATCCGCGACCCAACACGAAAATCAAACATGGCAAAATTAAACAGGCTAACCATCAATCTTCAAAGTCACTCGAAAAGAACGCATGCCCAAAAGGATCAAGAGTTCAACGATCAAAATAATGTTAAATCATGAGGAGGGGCCCAAAAATTTTAAGAAATTTGGGGAATAACAGTTGCGGCTGCAACAAATGGCGATTACCTGGTAAACCTAGATATCTGGGTGATTATTCATTGAGTAGCACACTGTTTCACAACAAATGCATCTATTGAATTCTTCCAACCATATGGATTTCTCAAATGACAGAAGTGTGTACCCTTAATCATTGATGATAGTCCAATTTGGGAGAGTGGAAACCAAGATTTTCAAGTCCAGATAACTCTGTTGAGGCCGAAAGATGAGTTTCATTATTAATTTTGTCTTCAGATAGCTGACAGCTCGGACACCACAAGATTGTAGCATATGGTAAACAGGAATATTCATTTGTTCCGCATTCCCATGCCACTTTGACACCTTTTGTGCTCTTGGACTTTTGTCCCTTTTCATATGAGTCCTCCTACATGCCTTTCTTTCTGAATCTTAATTCAGGCTCCTCTATCCCATAGTGTCATTTTGTTTGAGTGGTGTATTTCATGCTTCAGCTCAAGGATAGAGAGGAACTTCAGCAGTTTAGTACTTATGGTTCAGCATTTGCTTTGATGTATGATGCTTTCATAGGAGTTTTGACTCTTATCTGCCTTTCGGCATCTGTTTCTTGGCATGGGATCATTTATATTTAATATATTGTTCACCTTGCTCTTTTCCATGGGTCTTCTTCTGTCGCCCCTTAGAAGATTTTAAGTGTGAAGTGGATGGGGCCTCAACATAGTGTTCCAGACTCTTTGAGTCCGGTTTATTTCACAGGGGTTAAGCAGGACTTCAATGCACACAGAGCTATTCGAGAAAACTGCTAATACTGGAAGAAATTCAAACAGCAACACACAGTCTGATACTCAAACATGTTTACCATTCCCAAAAACTTTGGTGTCCCCATACAACCACAAGTTCATTCCCTTTATTGAAATCAAAAACTTAAACTAAAACAAACTGAAAACACGACTCAAAAGATAGTCAAACAGATTATATACAAGATAGAGGAGCTCAAAGAAACTCAAGAAAAATAAGGCTTGAGAACCAAACCATTTATTGGCAAGTTCTCTTCCCAACCCTGTAAATCTTGCAACTTATAAGTAAAAGGACCAAGCTTTGTTGCGACCTGAAAAGGGCCTACCCACAACAGCTGGAATTTAGTATGTTTCCCTTTCTCATCATGGGGTTGATCCCATTTGAGGACTAAGTCTCCCACTTCAAAGTCTTTTGTTCCAGCTTTATGCTTGTCAAACCACCTCTTTATTACCTCCTGCTGATGTTTAAAGTGTTCTCTGGCTGTAGATCTAACCTCTTCCGCTTTTAGAAGATTGCATATCCTCATCTGTAAAACTTCATTCTCCGACCCACTAGACTCTTGAGCTAAAATGGAAGACGGTAGCATGATATTGGGGGGAAGAATGGCTTATTTACCATACACAAGGGTATAGGGTGACACTCCTATCGCAGAATTGGGGGTGACTCTGTCAGCTCAAAGGGCATTGGGTAGGGCTGAGTGCCAACTCCTCTGGTTCTCTATTATAGTCTTCTTTAGAATTCTAATCAGATTTTTATTTCTGGATTCAGCCAGGCCATTTCCTTGTGGGTAGTAGTTAGTAGAATAATGCAATTTAATCCCTTTATCATGAGCAAAAGCAGTTAATTTAATCGATGAAAAATACGTAGCATTATCAAAAACTAACGAAACTGGAACTCCAAACCTGGTCATGATGTGGTCTTGCAGGAAGCTGATGGCTTCATCTTGATTTATCTTGCGTAGCGGTACTGCTTCGACCCAGTGAGTGAAATAATCCATCGTGGTCAAAATGTACTTGTGTTGTAGTGAGGAATTTGGTTTTATTTCTCCAATGATGTCCAACCCCCATTGCTTGAATGGCTCCATTATCAGTACAGGCTTTAGGGGTGCTGCTGCTCTAGGTTGTCTTCCACTACACCTTTAGCAAATATCACACTTCCTGACATGTGCGTGTGTGTCCTTAAAGAGCATAGGATAGTAGTAACCGGCTCTGAGGATTTTGTGGGCTGTTGTATCCCCTGAATAATGCCCCCCAGTGGGGCCTTCATGCAATTCTGACATTACTTTCTTTGCATCTTCCTTTTCTAAGCATCTCAGAAGAACTTCGTCATAATTTTTTCTGAATAATACTCCTTCAATGATCTGATAGGAAGTTGATTTAAGACACAGCGCCCTTCTTTTCTTAGAATTCCAATGTTCCGGAAATAGCCATGCCTGTAGGTAGTGTACTAGGTCTCTATACCAAGACTCGGGGGCTGTAAACAAAGGACAGACATCTGTTAAATGTAATTCGGCTTCATCCTCCCAGGCATGCTCTTCATTTTTTCCATTCTCAGTCATCAATTTGCACAACCCTTGACCTCTAACTATTGAGGTTGGCTTGAATTCAAGGTTGTACTCTTGAAGAGATGTCACCCAGTTGCCTCTTCTTTCTCCTAACTCCTTCTGCATAAGAAGGGATCTTACAGCTAGGTAGGGGACGATCACCTTAGTTCGATTTTTTAAAATATAAGGTCTGAAAAGCTTCACAGCCTTGAATACTGCGTAATCTTGTTTATCAATGGCTGGGTAATTTAATTCAGCCCCTTGTAGACCGGTGCTCATAAAAGATATTGGGCATTCATCCCCCCCATATTCCTTTTGCATAAGCACAGCTGCTAGCGAATCGTCGGACGCAAAGGTATACAGAATAAAGTCTTTAACAAAATCTGGGCTCTTCAGGGAGGGTGCGTGTGCAACAGTAGTTTTAATTTTGCTGAATGCGTTCTTCTCAATTTCAGTCCACTTGAATTGTGCATTCTGCTTGACCATCTGCTACAATGGTTTAACGATCTGAGCGAAATCAAGCACGAATCTTCGCACGAAGTTTATAATTCCCATGAATGATTGCATTCATTTCTTATTATGGGGCAAGGGGATTTGTTCAATAGCCTTAATTATTTCAGGATCAATGGACATCCCTTGCTTTGACACTATGTGACACAGCAATTTGTCCTCTGTGACAACAAACACACACTTCTTAGGATTGAGTGAGATGCCATACTTTCGATAGCGTTCAAAAATCTGCCTTAAGTGAAATGCGTGTTCTTCTCTTTTCTTTGAGAATATTGTAATATCGTCAAGGTACACCACAGCACTACGGCCAATCAATCCACGGAAGGCTATGTCCATAGCCCTTTGAAACGTTGCTCCAGCATTTATAAGCCCAAATGGCATCCTTCTGTAGGCAAAAGTTCCCCATTTGGTCCTGAATGTTGTCTTCAACCTATCTTCTTTGGCTACTAATACTTGATTGTAGCCAGAGAAACCATCTAATAACGAAAATAGCTCAGAACCTGAGACCATTTACAGCAATTGTTCCATGGGTGGCACAGGGTAGTTATCTTTATCTGAAGCTCGGTTCAGATTTCTGAAATCAACGCACAATCTGATTTCACCAGATTTTTTCCTAACTGGTACCAGATTTGATACCCACTCAGAGTGTCTGACTTTAAAGATGATTCTAGCATCCAATAGTTTCTTCACTTCACTCTGAATCAGCGGTTCCAGTTTTGGATGCATCTTCCTTAAAGGCTGCTGATATGGCTTGACGCCAGATTTGATGGGAACGACATGTTTGATGATGCTGGTGTCGTATGTTTTCAAATCTTCATACGTCCAGGCGAATACATCTTTATATTGTTTAAACAGACTGACAAACTTATCTCGTTCTGTTGGTGAACAACATTTGCCAAGATTCACAAATTTAGGATTCGTCTTAGTCCCTAAGTTTATCAGCTCGAACTGTAGAGAGGAGCTGTGGGTCTTCACATTGGCTTGTTTTCTGAATTTTTCATTTAAATCAAACATTTTTTCTAGCGTTCTGACTCCTTTAGGGATGAAATTGTCATACTTCATCTCGGCCTGATGTTCTTCATCATCTATAATTGCTCCTTTGAATACCTCGTCATTCGTTAAACATTCTATAATCTATTGGTCATCATCGAACACTCGCAGATTGGTGATCATATCAGGTATTGAAGGCCTAAAAAACAATTCAACTATACATCGATTATTAGCGGGTACAAGCCTAGCGGCCGAAGTGGCTAACAAGTCAGCTACTACGTTTTTTAGCCTTGGAATTGAAATAATATTGAATGCATTTAAACATTTAAGCAAGTCCCATACCTCATTTTGATAAGCCTTTAAGTGAGGAGAAACACAATGTATTTGATTTCTGATTTGCTTTACAATTATTTCTGAATCTCCAAAGACTTTTAAATTACTTACCTTTAATTCAATTGCTTTCTTTAAGCCCTGCACTAGTGCTTCATACTCAGCTGTATTGTTCGTACACTCAAATTCTAATCTACATGCAAGAAAGTGTTTATTCTTTTGAGGATCAATCAGGACACAGCCATCCCTTGACCCTTCTAAATTCTTAGAGCCATAAAAAAACAAAGTCCAAAAATCACTAACTACTGAATGCGAATCTATTGCTACAACTAAATCTACTATTTTACAATCAATTTCATCAGCCTGCGAAAATCGAAGGAGATCAGGCTGGGTGTCTGATATGTTGTTGGCTTCTTCTGCTTGGTAATTTCCAGGTTCCAATTCAACAAAATAGTTTCCCAAGACAGAATCCACTGGTTCATTTTTTTCTTCCAATCTAGTAACATTATATTTCATGTGAGGTTCCCTTAAAATCTTAATCTGGTTTGGACTCCCTTTATATGGAAACCACAAATGTGACCAGTCAGAAGCAAAATATCCATTCAACTTCGTTGACCAATCTCTGCTCAGAACTAGACCATAAGCGTCTGGTATATCTGCCACCACGATATTAATGACTTGACATACTTTATCATTTGATGATAGGTGGATCAGGACATCTTCCATCTCACCCAATACTTTTACATCTGTCCTGTCCAACTGGACAACTCTCCAAGTGGATGGCTTGGGTTGTCCATTTCTCCTTTTGCATACTGATATCAGCATGACATTTACCGATGCCCCTGAGTCTACCAGGCAATTGTGTACGTTATGATTGAAAATTTAAAACGTGAGGAGGAAAGGTGGATGTTTGCTTTTGGACTTACCTCCAGCGCTGGCTTCTCCGATTTCTTCTTCCTCTTTGGGCTGATTATCTATAGGCAGCTTCTCATCCGATGCTTCAAGTGCCTTCAATAATTTTTCCTTTTGTTTTGGCACTTTGCACATTTCGAAAAGTGGAACATTCGCCTTTATCTTCTTTAAATCCTCCACTATGTCATAATCCATCTAACGTTCAATAGGATGGGGTTTGTCAGCATTCACCTTTTCTTCGTTTGGCTTGGCCAGCGTATCATTATGTTTAGGATCTTGGTTGGTAATAGTGAATTCTGGAATTTTCTCGGTTAATGCTTTGTTTTGAAATTTCTTTTTCACATTTCTCTGCAGCCTCTTAATCTTCGGAAGTATGAGATTGTCTTCTTTCACAGTCCCTTGACTTCGTGTTTCCACGTTGGCTTCCATGACATCCTTGTATCCTTGATTCCTTTCCTCTTCAACATCAAATAAGGAAAGAGAATTCCACAAAGCCATGGTCTCCTCTTATTGTTCTTTAGTAGAAGTAGAAGTAGAATTCTCTTTTATTTCTTCATCTCCCTCTTCTGTTAATCTAGAATCCAACAGTTGGTTCATGACCAACATCATCGAGTTTATCCATTGAGGACAATTCTTTTCGGAATGCAGCTATTGGTGGAAAGTGCAGAAATTTTCCATTCCTACTTCTGTTAAATTCATGGATGCAGTATTGTGAGGAGGAGGTTGAGACCGATTGTTATCCTCCATTTTCTTATAATATGGCCTGTAGAACTTTTGTGCTTCTTTTTCTTTCTCCAAATCTATGATTTTGTTGGAAATCTTTTTGCATCATTTTTGCCATGTTTTCAAAATCTGGTGATTTCTCCTCCTTAGGTTTGGAAAATAGTAAAGCTTTCCTCCCCGCCCCTTTCTCTCCTGAATGTTTGGGGTAATCTTCAACACTTTCTCTTTCTGCCTCTACTACTTCTGCCTCTTCATAGGTTTCCGCCAAAGTAGGCTTGGCCCTACCTTTTGCAAACATGGCCAAATCAGGGCCCAAAGCCGATGTATAATATTCGATCAGGACCTTGTCTGAAGGTTTGTCAGCGTCAGAGAAATTCTTAAGATATGCTGCAAATCTTTGAGTAAAACTGTGCACCTTCTCCTTTCTCTCCTTCTTCAATGCGCATAGTCCTTTCATGAGAGATGCATGAGTCTTTTGAATTGCATACTTACTTTTGAAAATTCTCTCGAAGGTATTCCAATCAGGGATAGAGTTAGCCGGCAACCCAAAATACCATGATGCTACGGCTCCTTTAAGGGTATGCGAGAAAAGTCTGCAAACCACATCCTCATGCTCCGCAGCCTTCAATCCTTCTACCGCCAAGTAAAAACTTTGTAGGTGATCATCTACTAGTATCTTCTCATTGGGGTCGAATTTGGGCAGCATCTTATCAAAGGCTTGAGGTAGGTCATGTAAAGGAGGGGTCAGGTTTAGAGGTGATCTGGCTCTCCATGCAGGTGGTGGATTTGGTGGATTAGGAGGAGGTTGATTGGCGTTAACGCCTGCCATAAGTAGGGGTGGAGAGTGAGGAGGTGAACCAACAGGAGTGTGAACAGGAGAACTGTAAGGGGTACCTGGGCCTTCTTGGTTCAAAGGTAGCACAACTTCTTGTAAGGCTGTTTCCACAAGTTCTTCCCAGTCTCCAACCAGCACTGAGTCATCTACTATAGGATGATCTTTCTTTTTATACTCTCTTCTGGGCAACTCAGGGATGATTGGAAATCCTCCAATCTTCTTTACATATATGCACTGGTGTGTCTTCTTAGGTCATTAATGACTTCGTTGCCAACAGAATATAGATGTTCTCTATTCCCTTCTTCCGGAATTGGATTACTAAGTCCACTACTTTTAGAACTGTTACCAGTGGAATAATCTCGGGAAAACGGGTTTCCTCGGCCAGCCATGCACTAGCGGCCCTCCTTCTAGCACCAAAACTGTTGAGGCCCGAAAATTCGCAGGCAACAACAGTAAGGGATTTTCCCCAATCAACATTCCCAACTAGCCCGTTGACTGTTTGGTATAGGGAATCCGTCCGGTTTGCGGTCCGGCTACAGTAGGTCAAGTAACAAAAAACAAAGGGTTTTACCGGTTACAGCCCGGTCCACCGAGTTTTTGAAATTTTGACTTAATGTATGAAATGCAAGTGCCTACTTAACAATGCAGGCTGATCAAGATGCAGGGAGCAATCACAATGTGATGCGTAGGTTCTTACCTCTCGTCTTCACATTCACAAGCATCTAGATCAAGTACAACAAGAAAATTAAACTAACTATCTAATCTATCCCTAGGGAGCAAGGTTATCATTCATTGGTGAGTAATACATTTTGTACATGCATTATGAAAAGCTACAGATAGCTGACACTTCCTTCAAAACACATGAACAATTAAAGATGTTTCAACAACCAGATAGCCAATTGTTTATGAACAACATTTATTACTCACAGTGGAAAACATCATAAAATATACCGAAGAACATAGGTTCAAGAAATCAGAACAATCTCACAGTCAATGAGACACAGCTGAAAACGAAATAGTTCCCCTTCAACATTGCTCATCTAATTACATTTGATGCATTCCATATTGCACTTTCTCCAACCGGCAAAATTGCAGTTTCTCTTTGTAAAACAAAATAATTCCTCTTACAAGCAAACGATTACAAGTTTTTCCAGGGAAAAAAAGTCCCTTCTAAGTCCTATCTTTAAAATATTTAAACTACTCAGCAGATCGTTTGGGCTTCCTACAAACGAGTGACCTTCCAGCTCTTCTAACACTTCATCTTCTTCTCTCTTGTCTGTATGCACTCATGAACCTTTTAGTAACGGACAGATGGTCAGGTTCATGCCTTTAGCATTGTTGACTTTGGCTTCTGCTTCAATGGCTTCTTTAGCGATCCGGTCGGTTTTGTTTCGATCCTTGCCAAACTGTTTCTCTACGCCTTCACGCATCAGTTCCTCATACCCACCTGCAATTAATACATGTGCATTATCCATTTGGGACTACGTTATAAAACAAAGCAGCAGATCATACAAACTAAGAAAGCAACTACTCCACAAGACATGGCCAGGTGCACCACGGCGGAAGTCGGAAGGATACTGTCGCCGGAAGTCAAAGGCTTCACCCAGCCGCAACGACGGAAAAGGAAAAGGTTATAGTCTTCGATTCAAAACTGTAGGTGGGAAAACTCAATCAGAAACCTGGAAGAACCACAACATCGGAAGCCAAATGGATTTCCCAGCTGCAACGGCGGACGAATAAAAGCTTCAGGCATGTGACGGAAGGGCGAAAAAAAACTTTAAATCGGAAGTAGGAAAGGTATTAACATCGGAGGCTAAACGACTTTACCTGCCGCAACGGTGGAAGACAGAGGTTTAATACATGCAAAACGTGAGCGGGAAAAGCTCTGATCGAAAGTCGGACAGATTTATACTTCGGAAGCTAAAGGACTTTCCTAGCGGCAATGGCGGAAGAAAAATAGCTTTGGGTACGCGGCTAAAACAGGCCAAAAAGCATTGGGAGTCGGATCAATTCATGCTTCGGATGGCTAATCGATTTGGGATCCGCAACGGCGGAAGGGAAACAAGTTCTCAGCCACCGATTTAACATAAGATGACGCCCACTTGACCGAAAAACAATAAGTGTTCAAATAGCTTTAAGGATCAGCAAAGGTTAAAGTCGTTCTTCCTTTGAAGCGGCGGCCTTAAAGAACAAAGATTTGACTTCTCCTCGGTTAGCAAACCAAATTCACATCCGCAACTCAACATGAAAATAAAACATGGAAAAATTAAACAGGCTGACCATCAATCTTCAAAGTCACTCGAAAAGAACGCATGCCCAAAACGCTCAAGAGTTCAACGATCAAAATAATGTTAAATCATGAGGAGGGGCCCAAAAATTTTAAGAAATTTGGGGAATAACAGTTGCGGCTGCAACACCTACGTACACCTACATTAGATCCCAGTTTCATAATCTTTGTTGCAATACCGAATTTCTTAGCCTTTTAGCTTGTCAAAATTATAGTAAGCTCGGGACGCTTCTTTCCAAGCTCTTTGAGCATAGAAATATAACTTTAAAGAAATCTAATTAATTCTCTTCTTTAGGTCCGATAGACCAAAGTTTGGTCTCAGGGGACATTAACCATCATCATCATCATCATCAATAAACTGAAATAATGACGAGAGCGTAAATCAAATTGGTTGCCAAAATATAAAATGAAATCTGTGAGAGTAACTTAAGCTAAAACACTTGAAAGAGGAGTTTTAGTTAGAGCTTATCCTACACTTTGCAAGTAAGGTTTCAAGTAATTCAATGAAAGGAAGTTGCTATTAATTTTACAATGAGGAGAGCATAAATCAAATTGGTTGCCAAAATATAAAATAAAATATGTGAGAGTAACTTAAGCTAAAACACCTTAAAGGGGAGTTTTAGTTAGAGCTTATCCCACACTTTGCAAGTAGAGCTTCAAGTAATTCAATGAAAGGCAGTTGCTATTAATTTTACATGAGACACGCTCATGGTACAGGATACCAACTCGTGGTGCAGGATACCCATAGGGATTAGGGCTCAAAATTTAACCCTTCCCATCCCTTCCAAAGGGTTCTAGCCCTCTTCTGTCTACGCCACTCTTAAAGGGAGAAATGGTATATAGAGCTACCTAGGGAGCTTTCGCTTTGTTCGACGACCTTGCGATGACTTTTCTTAACGACTTCCAACTACCAGAGCATTATGACATTGGTACTGAAATCTTGTTGACATTTAGGCAAGATAAAGCCACACATATCTCGGATCATATTCAAGAGTGGCGTAGACGAAATAGGTTAATTAAAGCCTTTATACCGTCGGAGTTCCTCCTCGAATGGTTCCTCAAGTCGTTATTGCCATATATAGCGAAGGATGTTTCTACATCCAGAGTGTAGAATGAGGGACAAGTGATTTTTAGGGCGCAGGAACTGGACTTGATCTATGCTCAGTCCAATTTGTTATATGAGATTATTCCCAATGCTCCACGTTCCAGTTTCGACCCCAAAGTCAAACTTGGACCACATGCTGATGGCATTGTGGGTTGTGCAAGTGTGAAACCTATGGATTCAGTTGCAAAACAAGTTAGTCAATTGTCAATCAACCAATCTTCTTCGAGACAAACTATGGCTTCATCACAACCTGCCCAAATGGTGACTGTACTTTCAGTGCAATTGTCAGACCAGAAGGGTAACCTGCAGCCCGAACGGAATAGAAAAAAGGGGTAAAAATAATCGTAAGGGTGGGAATAAGAACAAGAATGCTAATAGTAATGACAAGAACGGCCGGAATGCTAGGGGGGACAAGCAAGCTAAACGTAAGGTTAAGTTCCCTTGCAAGTTATGTAAGGATGATCACCTCACTTACTTGTTCCCTCGTATTGAGGAAGCCTCAAGATTCTTGGCACAGGGCCCAGTTGTGCTAACTAACCCTTTACCACACAATCAAAATATGAACTTGAGGTCCCATGACCAGTCTGGTGGTGATCAAGATCCACCGGAGGGTAGTGGTCGTGGTTGCATTAACATGGTACGTGCCGTGAAAGTTGTGGCCCGTGCAAAAGATTATGGTTCGTCACAACCCAACCCAGGCAAAGAGTTTGATCCACCAGGGTCCCCTTTGCGTATTGAGAAACCTATGGATAAACCTGAGACTGCACCTCACATTCCTAAGGGAGTCCTTAATCTTTTGGGGCATAATCCAAATGCCCGAGCCACCCAGAACTATTCAGTTGTTGATGATTTGGGCCACACTCCTTATGCGATGTCTGCATTGGAAGTGCTTCATAGTTTTCCTTCGCAAAGGAAGGCGTTTCTTTCTACCCTTGGTGTGAATGATGATGATTCTTCTTTCGTGATTAAATTTGAAACCGGAGGACTTCAGCCTCGCTTTCCCTACTATGTGTCTCTTTTGATTCACATAGAATGTCTTAATATGATCGTCAAGCACACTGTGATTGACGAAGGTGCTGCTGCTTCTGTGATGTCTTTATCATGTTGGAAGGGTCTGAGTTCCCCTGAGTTGTCTAAATCAACGACCATGTTAACTACGTTCGATGGGAGATCATTTAGGCCGCACGGCATCCTTCCTTCCCTTAAATTCTGGTTGGGAGGGAAGACCGTTGTGATAGAGGTTGAGGTGGTTGATGCGCCCCTTGACTACAATCTCTTGCTGGGTAGGAACTGGATGTACAGTATGCAAGCCGTTTCTTCTTCCCTGTTCCGCGTTGTATGCTTTCCACATAATGGGAAGATCATAATGATTGATCAAACGACATTCAAGAATATGTCTATTACCGCATCTTCGGGAGCTTCGATCCCAATCGTTGAACACTCTCAGGCGGAAACTAGGAGTGTGGGTGTAGGCATGTATCCATCCCTCATGGGAAGCTTTATTTGTCCTACACCGATCCTTATCATAGGATCTAGTTCTGATGAGGCTTTGACATCTATGAGGTCGGTGTCTTTTCGCACAAGTCATATGGAAGATCCTTGGATTCTTCCTACACCGAGTACTCCGAGTGAGCCCGTCGTGATGGATGTGCCATTGCCTGCAACTATGATAGCCTATCAAGCTAATATCAAGTGTGTTGTAGAGCCTAGTCCTTCCTCTTCATGGATGGAGGAGGAGGACCCTTATGTGCTGCCGGCATGGGCAGTACAGTCTTCTCACATGAACAACTGCCTTGATATGGTTTTCCCTTCAGATGAAGCGATTATTGAGGCTATGTCGGGAGTTGAGCCACCATGGGAGGAACTCCATCATAGATCGTACTTTCTTTCGGAGCTTGACAGCTTGGAGCATGAGGATTTTAGGGAAGTTCTTAGTCAGAGAGTTGGTAGTCCTATGGTTCCATTAAGCTCTCCTAGTCAGATGGCTGATGGAAACATGGTGAACATATATTCAATGATTCCTATCAACATCTCTTGCAATCCTAGCACAATAGAGAATGTCTATATTGGGGCAGAATGTTCCCATGCTGAGATTCTAGAATACACCGAGCTATTTAAGGAATTCTGTGATATTTTTTCCTGGTCTTACGACAAGATGCCGGGTATTGATCCTCGTATTGTTAAGCATGAGATTAAGACTTACCCCAACACTAAGCCTGCTCGACAACGTTTGCGTGCGGTGAATCCTAGGAAAGAACCTGTGATTAAGGTAGAGATAGAGAAGCTGTTGAACGCCGGTTTCATCTATCCCGTTCCCTTGACAGAGTGGGTTTCAAACCCCGTTTGGGTGGATAAGAAGTAGGGAGCGATCCGCATATGTACTGATTTCCGCGATTTGAATCGTGCCTGTTCTAAGGATAATTTCCCCACACCAAATATTGATCAGATTTTGGATGAGTGTGTGGGTAGCGAGGTTTTTTCTTCATGGACAGCTTCTTCAGATATAATCATATACAGATTAAACCTAAGGAACAACATAATATTGCATTTATTTGTCCTTGGGGAACGTTTGCATATCAGAAAATGCCTTTCGTCCTTAAAAATGTCGAGGCTACATTTCAGCGGGAAATGACCTTGATCTTCCATGATCTCAAGTCAATTATCGAAGTATTTTTGGATGACCTGGCTTCTCATTCTCATATGAGAATGCGTCATCCCTATCACTTGAGATTGTTATTCGAAAGATGCCAACACTATTCGGTTAGATTAAGTCCTCATAAGTGCATATTTTGTGTGAAGTCAGGTCGTTTGTTGGGATTCATCGTGTCTAAAGAGGGTATAAGAGTCCATCCTTTGAAGGTTGAGGCAATACTTTAGTTGTCTCCCTCGAAGAATATTCGTCATCTTCAATGTTTGCAAGGCATGGAAAACTTCTTACGAAGATTTGTTGTCAACTTTTCCAATTTGACTAGAGGCTTCATGTGTCTCTTGAAGAAGGACACCCCCTTTTATTGGGATGAGTGAGCCCAAGAGTCGTTTGATGCACTCAAGCGAGCCCTAGCATCAGCCCCGGTGATTAGTCCTCCAGACTATAGCCGTGATTTCCTACTTTATGTGGCCGCGTCCATGGAGATGATTGGTATGGTTTTGGCTCAAGAGGATGAGGAGTTCCAAGATCATGTCATATATTATCTGAGCTGGAACCTTATTGACACAGAAATTCATTGTTCTCATGTCGAGAAGCTTGCTTTAGCTACCGTAGATGCGGTTCAGCGGTTGAGACATTATATTCTCCTTCGCCAGACCTTGGTTGTAGCCCATGTCAATCCGTTTCAATTCGTCCTCACTTGAAGGATGATTGAGGGAAAATATAATAAATGGATTGTCATTTTGCAAGAATTTGATCTTGAGTTTGTTTCGGCAAAATCGAAGAAGTCTTTAATTTTTACAGAGCTTATATCGGATTTCCTGAACGAGGCCGAGGAGGTGGTTTGTGAAGATACGTTTGTCGATGAACACATCTTCTTAATCTCAACTTTAGACCCATGGTATGGGGATATCATAATATATTTACAAAGTTGAAAACCCCTACTCACCTCTCACGATATGAACGATGACGATTACGTCATGTCTCTAAGAACTACCTCATAGTAGATAACACTTTGTACCTCCATGGGGTAGATTCCATTTTACGACGTTTTTTAACTCATGAAGAGGCTGAGGTAGTGTTGAATGATTGCCATGGAGGGGCGTGTGGCGGTCATTTATTTGGGCTTTCTACAGCTCAAAAGATATTAAGAGCAGGTTATTTCTGGCCGTCGATCTTTAAATATTTTTTAGATGTGGTTAAGAGGTGCCACCCTTGCCAAGTGTTCGCACGTAATATGTGCTCGAAACCTACCCTGTTACATCCTATTATCACCGCCAATCCCTTCACTAAGTCGGGGCTCGATTTTATGGATTACAACCTAGCTTCGGCTGGGGGGCACCATCATATTATAGTGGTTGTTGATTACTTCACGAAATGGGCTGAGGCTATGCCTACAATAAAATATGACGGTGAGACAGCCGCCCACTTCGTATTCAACCAAATTATTACCCGGTTTGGGATTCCAAAAGAGCTTGTCACTTACCATGGCTCGCACTTTTAGAACCGTATGATGGAAGAGTTGGAATTAAAGTTAGGGTATAAGCAAGAGAATTACTCTTCTTACTACCCTCAAGTGAATGGACAGGTAGAGGCAGTGAATAAATAACTCAAATCCATTCTCCAACGAACCATCGCACAAAGAAAGAATAATTGGCACGTCATGTTATATCCTACTTTGTGGGCATATCGAACCGCTGTTAAGAATGCCACTGGTTTTTCTCCATACCAACTTGTACATGGATTGGAGTCAATATTGTCGGTTGAATGTGAGATCCCTTCTTTGAAGCTAGCTGTAGAACTCTTACTTGACACTTCACCATTGGAGGAGCGTTTGGTTCACCTTGAGCAACTTGATGAGCAGCGTCGGGATGCCTTGGTGGATCTAGAGGTAAATAAACGTCGTGTAAAGTTTCAGTACAATAAGTCTGTCCATCCAAGGAGGTTTCATGAAGGAGACTTGGTCCTTTTGTGGGATCAACCGAAAGAACCCTTGGGGGCAGGAAAATTTAATCCTATGTGGCGGGGCCCTTACGTGGTCAAACATGTGTTAGAGAAGGGTGCTTATGAGTTAGTGGATTACGAAGGAACAGCCTTGGAGGAGCCTACAAATGGGCTCTATCTCAAGAAATACTATGCATAATTTTCAGCCAAGGCTGCTTATTGTATATTAGTGTATAGTTTTGCATAGTTAGGTCTTTTTCTTATCGTAATCGGGTTTGTGATGAGTTTCTGTTTCTTTTGGCAGATGTCAATGGAATCTTCCACCTACATAGGATTCATGGATGATGCGAACCGTCAAACTCAACACTCATCCTCTCCTTCTTGGGTTATTTATACTCCTATGGGTCAAGTACTATCTTCAGGAGGCGTATGTCTGTGGCCATCTTCCAACAATGTTGCTAAATATAGTGCCATTATTGAGCTTCTACGGGATGCCATTTCACATGGTGTTCTCTCTCTTAAGGTACGCGTTGGTTCGGAGTTAGTAGTGTCACAGCTTAATGGTTTGTACCATGTTAGAGATCCAACGTTATTAAGAATATTCTTACGTGTGAGATTATTAGAACGACAATTTGACAATATAACATACATACACATCCTAAGAAATAATAATCAAGTTGTTGACTCATATGCTAACTACGTGTTAGATTGGCATTTGTTTCATTCTTAGTAAATTCATCACAAACACAATTTTTACACATGTAAATAAATAAACTAATCACCATAAAATTATTTATATAACATCAAAAATGTGATAATACATAGTGTCATGATACAAAATTGGGGCTCTCGAGCCACCAACATATAATACACGGTAGTACAAAATGTATACACTCCCAGGTGTCTAATCCTGTGGAGGAGGAGGATGGTTGTGATCATGGAAGGTCAGTACGTCTCTAGATAGCTGTCGGAATAATCACACCCTTGCGAGTGGTACACCCACCACCTGTCGTTGCATAGCCTCAAGCAAGTCCTCGACTTGCACCATGGAAACCCTATGTGTTAGCCTGACAAAATTGGTATGAATGCTCTGGAGCGCCCACTCCGCATCCACACCCATGATATCATCTCCTCTTCCCCTCCGTCTATGACGAGGGAAGCCCTCTGGCCATAATGGTCCCACATTTGCACACAAATGGTAGATGTCACTATGTATTGTCATGCAAAAATATGTCTTTTTGATTCCATATAATCAAGAAAACAAAAAAAAAATTAACTAACTCAAAAAAATTTAAAAAAAAGAAAGGGTCGAGATTCGTTACCTATGTCGCCAGATGCCAATCCTAGTGGTAGCGGCATGTCCGGGTCCCCTTGGAAATCTATCCTTGCATAGGGGTAGTCATCGATGGCAACTATCTATCGTCGCCATCATGGAAAGAAGTAAGCTGGATAGGGGTTTGCCACCCTACCACCCCGCAGTCTGTGCATCGCATTTGCCTAATTCCGTTGGGCCGGATCTTGAACCCCGTGAAGAGGAACATCCACTCTGAGGCTCAATCCTAGAACATGCTTGAAGAAAAATGTGCTCAGTATACTACTGAACCCAAAGTTTCACACTCTTCCTGCCATACACTCACTAAGCTGATGTTTCATGTTGCTCTGTAGTGTAGTGCTCCAGTCATAAATCGTGGGTCTCATGCACTCCACTGCATAGAACATCAGAGGCCGTGAGGCCTAGTGGAGTGATGCCAAGCCTGCTATCCTGCCCAATGTCAGTAGTATGGCCTTTAGGCCCAGCACATGTATAGCGTTGGTAGGGACCTGACTCCCCACCTTCTCTGTGTCTGGATAGCAGTACGCCGCAATGTACTCGTCGATAGTCAGGCCACCTCCTCGCCCACCATGAGAATGAAGGTTCACTACTTCCCCTCATCTAGAAAGCGCTGTAATGAAGTATATGTCCTCCAACTCTATAGTGAGGGACATCCCATCTATCTGGAAGGACTCTGCGTCTAGATCCCAGTAATCCACCAACATCTGTAATAGTCTTGGTTTGGCCATCAAACCACCAAGACACCAAAACTTGTAGAGTCCGTAGGAACGTAGAGCTTGTTGAGCCATTAGATCGGCCCTTACTACTTCCTCTACCTCACCATGTTCACGCTCTCTCCACTCTAGGACCATCCTGCACAAGAAATTGCCAATTTTCCCATTAGATTATTGAAAAAACCTTATGCGCAACCTCATACGCGACTATTTTCAAAACACCTGCGTATGTACGTGGGTTTGGGGGCATTTTCTGTGTATATCCAGCCCTATACGCAGAAAAACCCTCGATTTTCGTGTGGGCTGCAGTGCCCATTTTAGTTTGGCCTAGAAAGCTTAATTGACCACGGAATTTCACAAAAATTTCATTAAAATGAAAGAGAAGAGCATGGGTAAATACCTAGAAGAAACGGTAGTGGATTCCGTTGGCTAGATCTCCTGGAATTCGTTGTGGAAAATCTGAGCTCAAATGGGTAAAAGTTTCAAATGTTTTGTAATATTTTGAATTGTTTACTATTTATAGAAAATTTTCAAATATTTGAAAATTTTTACCCCCTTTCCTATAGTTTCAACAGTTTCTAACCATTTTGGACCGTTTTTGACATAATTCATGATGTAGAGGACCTTTTTCAGTGTCGTTTCAGCCGTTGGATTGACCTGTTCCTGCCACTCTCAGGTATCAAGTCTGAACCGGCATATAGGTTAGGTTCCACCACCATTTGCATTTTGCATGACCTTATGACCATTTCATCATGACCTTAGGTACGAACCCACTCTATTATGTCACAGAACCTTCTTGCTATTTTAGAAGTGGCATGATATGAGTGGTAGAGATTCACCTTACATGGGTACCCTAGTTAGCACCTTATTTGTATTTGGTGCCCATGCCGACGTTTTCTCCTTTAGGGTGTGGGAGTCCGTTGTATAGTATTGCCATGACATTTCACAAGAGCCTCATACTCCTTTTGATCTTTCGCTGGCCTATTTCCCTGAGGACTCCCTGAGGTCAAGTTGTGAATGAATTATCATGAGCTTTGCCTACCTTATTGAGCTTTATGCTGGCTCCCTTGACATTGCGTTTCAGCCATATAGCCCGAGCTTGTCTCATGTCTAGCCATGCAGAGCCATCTTTTATATCCTTCACAGCTTGTTTCCCTTTTACCGAGAGGGGATTTTCCCCCGAGTGTCGATATCCTACACATGTATCCTTGCATTGAGAATAGGTATGTTCCACTGCTTGGAACTAGTTTGTTTTCCATTATGACACTCGTCTCCTCCTAGTCTGTAACTATAAAGATATTTTATTCTTTTTCAAGCTTTTTAAATAATTGAAAAAGTCCAAAAAAAAATCAAAAAACCAAAAATCCAGATAAGGAAAGATGTTACCTATGGTAGTTGTCGAGTCGTGTCGCCTTCGAATAGAGCACTATATATCACATCCATTGGTTGGGTTATAGTTTTACTTTAGGAGGTGTACTCGTTTATCTGAGTTTATTTCCACCGACTGGTTAAGCTTCCAGTCCCTATGGAGCCTCTGTCGATGACTCCTGTGTCACAGAGATGTCCCCGTTTGTATATCAAGTCTATGCTACCTTCATTCAGTCACCATACACCGTTATGCTCTTGTTCGAAGGAAGTTGAAGCCTGAGTCGGCCATTCCTAAGTTATTTTGACTTTGCATGTCGGCCATTCTCGGTATAGTTACTCGTTCGTGCACCTTATGATCGAGTCCTTCCACATTATACAGATTTGTTGAGTACCTCGTGTTGGATGATGGGGGATGCCTTAATGCCCCCCTTCCAGTGGATTTCATCCCATCGACTTCAAATCATTTATTCTAGGATTGGAATCGAGAGTCATTTTGAGTGCCTTGAGACTTGCAGTCATCAGTGGCAGGTTCTCTCACCATCGACAGTCTTTGGGAATACATCAATGTCCCTTGATCGATGGATCCTCTTAAGTGTTTGACCTCAACACATTTATTCACACTTGTTAGTTTGCACTCTAGTACCTTGATTCCCATTTTCATTATCGGTGGGTGATCTCGCATCTGTTAACGGTATACATTAATCACTGGTAATCAGACGATGGATTACTATGTTCGACCTCGACACCTCTATTCGCATAGTAGGATATGTACTCGTAGCGGTGTGTGTATAATACTTTCTAGATTGGTGGCATACCTTATATGCCTCCTTGATCATGCCATTGTTCATGAGATTTCATCTTTCGTGACTTGATTCCATTATATGTCAGACATTTCCAGCCATTATGGAGATCTTGATCTATTATATATCTTTAGCCATTATGGAGATCATGGTCCTTTGCATATCTTCATCATGGATATTCTGATCTATGTATATTATACGTGGCGATGACCACTTATGTGATATCTTGTATCATGTATATTCATGGCCATTGTACTCTTATGTAACCAAGACTGCTATATGTATTTGCAGTTATATCCAGAGTTGTATTATTGTACTATGCTGATTGGGTGGCTGGTCTTCCATTTGGGATCCTTCATCACTCCACTTCTGGGATGTACTTATAATGTATTTCGGCCATCATATGACCCCTCTGACCTCACACATTAGGGGGCATCTGTTATAGCTGATTTTAACACTCCAGGTGAATCACACTTTATATGGCTGAGCCGGGAGGATCTAAAAAGGCCAATTTTCAAAATCATCATATTGCAACAAAAATAGTACCATGTCGAATATCTCATCAATCCGATTCCAATGGTGTAAATGGCGTGTCAAACGGACTCTGGATTATTGCGTTTTGAAGTTTGGACCCACCAGAGAAATTTTGGCTGAAGTGCCACGTGGCACTCTCAAGCTGCCACGTGGTAGTCAAAAAGTGCATTTTTCTGACATGGCATGATGATGTGGCATGCTAAATGGCATGGTGATGTGGTATGATGACATGGCATGCTGATGTGGCATGGTGACATGGCATGATGAAGTGGCATGATGACTATCATGCATGCATTTGTGCTTGAAATGAGTTTTAGGACATTCATGCATTTACTCATGAGAAATTGTAAAATGATTAATATTTGAAGTGAGTGGAAAAATTACTCACATATTACTCATTTATTTTATTCGTTGAGTTGTTATGAAGTTAATGCATGGTTGTAACAAAAAAACAAACATGCCATATTTGTAAAGAAGTTGTAACAAGTTGGTTTATGGTTGAAAAACCAACATGATATTTAAAAAAGGGATTTTGTTATGTAATGGATTATTGTTGGATTTTGTAAATGTCATTATGGGGAAGTAACTAAATGTGAAAACCCATGGGCACGTGGGCATGAACCATATTTTTGGTTTATGTTCTAAAAAGCCAAACCAATTTGTAACTAATCCCAATTTGGAGAATCACATGTATCATGCCACCAAGAGTAGCTTCTCCTATTTAAGCACGTGTCGTGTGCATTTGAAGGGAACTCAAGTTTGGAGAGATGTAGCCCATAGAGGAAGCAAGCATCTGAGAGGCCCCATTGGGGGTCTCCATTGGAGAATATCATGGAGAGGCTCCAACCTTGTAGTTCCAGCTTAGAGAGAAAGCATGGCTCCATCATGTCTGAAGGTGATCCAGCATAGGAGACAAAGAAGCAGAGTCAGTTCGAGGAGGCAACATTTCAATTTGCATTTGAAGGCAAGTAGCGACCATCTACACTCTCATCCCGAAGGAAAAAGGTGAAGGGATTGGTTGGTAAGAGTGTGACTTTGGTTTTATTGATGCACTTGTCATGCAAACATATTGTCGTCTATTGAGACTATCCTGCAGAATATCGTGTGGCATAGCTCGAGGTTCGTGGCTTGTAGATTCAGTTGAAAGAGCGTGATTTGCAACATTATGCAAGTCTTTGATCCGCTCGAGGTTCGTGGATCGTAGAGTCAGTTGAAAGAGTGTGATTGGCTACATTGGGAAATTATCTTCATGTCCAAGTTTGGCAACTTCTCGAGACAAAGGAGGCAGGCATTTGCTTGCTTGATTTCTGCAGTCTTCGATTGAGTCCTATAGCTTGTGCACTTATGTGACCCATCAGAGGCAGTTATGGTGAGGTGGTAGAGATGAACAGATGATGAAGACTCTGCAGGTGAATCCGTTGTGATGTATCTTATGTATTTGTGCATCTTTGCAATGGATTGGTCACTCTATTTTGGAGTAGGCCTGGAGACATAGCGAGGAGATCTGGTGAACTCTATAATCAAATTGTGTCCCTAATGTGCTTGAATGATTTTTCATTTTCATGTGGATGATTCTATGTTACACACTTATATTATGCTCATGTTCACTTACACTAACGTCAGAAAAATGATCCTATTGGTCCCGATTGTTTCGAGTGGGTTCGATGACTTTCCGGGCTCGCCCTTGGGATCAGATCAAGTGGTATCATAGCAAGCTGACAAGTGTTGTAGGTTGTGGACTGTTATGAGCAAAATTTTGCAATGTGTGAAAATCCAGGAATTGGAAGCAGTTTGTGTAGGCACCAATGAAGCAAGAAGTAGATGAGCATACCTGCAAGAAGCTTTTGGGAACCAAAAGCCTTCCCAGTGGGGAGGAATGATTCGAGAGGATCTAAAAAGGCCAATTTTCAAAATCATCATATTGCAACAAAAATAGTACCATTTCTAAGAGCTCGTCAAGCTGATTCCAACGGTGCAAACGGTGTGTCAAACGGACTCTGGATGCAAAAGATATTGCGTTTTGAAGTTTGGCCCCAACAGGGAAAATTTTGGCTGAAGTGCCACGTGGCACTCTCAAGCTGCCACGTGGTAGTCAAAAGTGAATTCTGCTTACATGGCATGCTAAATGGCATGATGATGTGGTATGATGACATGGGATGTTGATGTGGCATGATGACATGGCATGATGATGTGGCATGGTGACATGGCATGATGACTAGCATGCAAGCATTTGTGCTTGAAATGAGTTTTAGGAAATTCATGCATTTACTCATGAGAAATTGTAAAATGATTAATATTTGAAGTGAGTGGAAAAATTACTCACATATTACTCATTTATTTTATTCATTGAGTTGTTATGAAGTTAATGCATGGTTGTAACCAAAAAACAAACATGCCATATTTGTAAAGAAGTTGTAACAAGTTGGTTTATGGTTGAAAAACCAACATGCTATTTTAAAAAGGGATTTTTTTATGTAATGGATTATTGTTGGATTTTGTAAATGTCATTATGGGGAAGTAACTAAATGTGAAAACCCATGGGCATGTGGGCATGAACCATATTTTTGGTTTATGTTCTTAAAAGCCAAACCAATTTGTAACTAATCCCAATTTGGAGAATCACATGTATCATGCCACCAAGAGTAGCTTCTCCTATTTAAGCACTTGTCATGTGCATTTGAAGGGAACTCAAGTTTGGAGAGATGTAGCCCATAGAGGAAGCAAGCATCTGAGAGGCCCCATTGGGGGTCTCCATTGGAGAAGCTCATGGAGAGGCTCATGGAGAGGCTCCAACCTTGTAGTTCCAGCTCAGAGAGAAAGCATGGCTCCATCATGTCCGAAGGTGATCCAGCATAGGAGACAAAGAAGCAAAGTCAGTTCGAGGAGGCAACATTTCAATTTGCATTTGAAGGCAAGTAGCGACCATCTACACTCTCATCCCGAAGGACAAAGGTGAAGGGATTGGTTGGTAAGAGTGTGACTTTGGTTTTATTGATGCACTTGTCATGCAAACATATTGTCGTCTATTGAGACTATCCTACAGAATATCGTGTGGTGTAGCTCGAGGTTCGTGGCTCGTAGAGTCAGTTGAAAGAGTGCGATTTGCAACATTATGCAAGTCTTTGATCTGCTCGAGGTTCGTGGCTCATAGAGTCAGTTGAAAGAGTGCGATTTGCAACATTATGCAAGTCTTTGATCTGCTCGAGGTTCGTGGCTCATAGAGTCAGTTGAAAGAGTGTGATTGGCTACATTGGGAAATTATCTTCATGTCCAAGTTTGGCAACTTCTCGAGACAAAGGAGGCAGGCATTTGCTTGCTTGATTTCTACAGTCTTTGATTGAGTCCTATAGCTTGTGCACTTATGTGACCCATCAGAGGCAGTTATGATGTGGCGGTAGAGACGAACAGATGATGAAGACTCTGCAGGTGAATCTGTTGTGATGTATTCTATGTATTTGTGCATCTTTGCAATGGATTTGTCACTCTATTTTGAAGTATACCCAGAGACATAGCCAAGAGATCTGGTGAACTCCGTAATCAAATCATGTCCCTAATGTGCTTGAATGATTTTTTATTTTCATGTGGATGATTCTATGTTACACACTTATATTGTGCTCATGCTCACTTGTACTAACGTTAGAAAAACGATCCTATTGGTCTCGATTGTTTCGAGCAGGTTTGATGACTTTCCGGGCTCACCCCTGGGATCAGATCAATGGACTTTCCCAGTCCCGCTGCAGACACCTTGGACCATTTTTTGTCCTTTGATGTTCCTTGATCATCCCTAAAAACATGTGAAAAATGATACACGTGACTTTTAAACCTATAATCGCGTACATACATGGGTTTGACCACTAAAACTGCGTACATCGAGATGTGTACAAAATCCAAATCCTTTTGGAGTTTTCCTTGACGTGGATCCTACTCACTTGACTCCTAGCCTTCCCTACGCCTTGAGATCGCTCGGATTCGACCTTTCATTACCCCTTTGAAAAGCTATATAAGGAACTCTATGGTACATTGAAGGCATATGAGAGAATTGAGAGCAAAGAAACTATAGTCCATTGTTGCCGAAAATTATGCTTGAGTCTGCATCCCTTTGTCCCTTGGAGCACTAGTGTGTTCTTCCCAAGCTTGCCTTTTGCTTGAGAGCTTGCTATCGAGAGATGGAGGATTGAGGTGCTGGATGAGGTGCTGGAGGCCCAAGTGGGGGATTCTGTTTCTTCGGTTCGCAGACGTGCCGTCAGAGGTTGTATCCATTGTAATATCTGATTTATGTTAATAGAAATATCTTTTCCTATCCAATAATGTGTGTTTGAATGAATATATTATCCATAGGATTATTTCAAATGCTTATACATTGTTGATTATATATGCTAGAATAGATCTAACACCATGATATATAGTATGCTTGTATTGTTTACTTGTTGTTGAGGAAGTAATTATCAATTCAAGCCGAAGTTGGAAAGCTCAACGGGGATCTACTTCAACCATCCGGAATAATGTACGAGGTCTGATCTTTTAGTGTTAGACATTTAATTTCTATTGCATATTGGAAAGGATTGATTTCTGGAGTCAAGCTGTCTGTTGTGGTACCCCAAGCCATAGGAATTTCTCTCCGTAACACTTACCCATCAAAATAGTCTAGTCATACTTTTAGATCATATTCTTCTTTAGCAAATTTATTCAATCATTATTGTCCTAAAGATTTCATCCATGATTCTTCTTTCCTATCAACCTTAACTAATATTAGTGTGCAAATTCATATGCCAACCTATTTTCATATCATGCACCCTTTTACTCTATTACCAAAAGAGGACTTAGGTCCCTTATGTGAGTTAATGGATGTGTCCACCAAAAATTAAGAGCTTTTACTCCTCATATGTATTATTTATCAGAGAAAGTATCAACATATAGTGGATTGAATAAAAATTCCTAGTATATTTTAAGAAATCCCCTTGGTATATCAAAGGGTTAGTTAAGGCCTATCTCACAGGCCTGTAGGCTACCATTTAGCCTCTAAGAAAATAGGGTTCTATGTGGGTATCCCAACCTATAGGAATTTACTCTACTAGTTACTAGGATTCTCAATAAGATTCCTAACCTATAGGCTTGTAGGCTTACATTTGAATATCCTAGATTACAAGCAAGTACGATATCATTTGGATAGCCTATTGACCTATAGTCTAGGCATTGTTATTATGTTAAAATTTTCGTTGTCAATTATGGATTGGGTTTAAATGTTATTTCCTATGAATTTTTTCCAAGTTACATTGTACCAATGATCATATGGTTGAGTACAGAAAGTTGAGAGAACTTTTAGATGCAATGGTAGATTAAAGCCAATGATTCAAGATCCATAAAACAAAAATTATCCCAAGCAATGTCGACCTTGCCAAGTCTAGTCCAAAGCCTTTCAACCTACTTTCCAATTAGGATAGTTAAGGAAAACACGCATGTGTTATGTTTCTTTAAAACACACACATGTTATGTTCTCAAAAACGCACATGTGTTTTGTAAAATATGATTTATGCTCAAAACAGGTCGTGCCTGTCATTTTCTCCACAACAACGAACTGCAACATTTTTGGGCCGACCAAAACATTCAAGGGTGAACGTGATTTGGGTGAGAAACGCATACAATTTCCACCTTGGGGATCAATCTCTCCATTTTGAGGTATTTGCAACAAATCCTGTCGTGCTAGTTTCACTATTTTAAATAATTTATATGCCATAATATGAATTGAACCATAAGTTGTTTAATTTATATTCCCTAAAATAAATTGACATGCCCAATGGAAACCTAAACCCCAATTTACTCATAAAAACCAAATCAGTTTCACTATTTGCATATATATTCACAAGCATCCTTGCAAATCCAAACTAAAATTCACACATATGCAAAGTTTTCCAAGTATATTGCAATGTTGCATACAACTAAAAAAAAATCAAGTAGAATTCATGTCTTCCCCAAAATACATAAACAATCACGCTAAATCCCTTGCCTCTACCCGAAATATCAAAGTTGGTCCTCCAAGGACATTAATAAACACCTTATAGTTTTGATGAGGCTTCCTAAGCCAAGTATTAAAATAAGGTATAGAAGCTTCCAATGCTTAAGAAATATTTTCCCTTGACTGAAGGGTACATTTTGGTTAAGGTCAAGACAACGGAGTTCACAATAGGCTCTAAAAACGTCAAGATACGTAGGGAGGTTGATGTGTTTGATTACATGCCAACCACATACTATCATACATGATAGAATCCAGTGGAAACCTTGCAATTCTAAAAGCCGTTATACACAAATATGGAAAGTCTCTCATGGGTATATAGAAAGAGTGCATACAACTAAAATAACATCAAGTGGAATCCATACATGACCCAAATTACATATAAACAAAGATGCTAAATGGCCTATGGAGTCCAAAAATATTCACGCTACAACAAATAATTACATATCTATAAAAATCCTTTCCTATATTGAGATTTTATTCATCAATAGCACCTTTTGCCAAGGCTCTAGGCTCTAGCCCTTGCCTCTATCCACAATATGGGAGTTGGTCCTCCAAGGGAATTAGTCAACACCTCATAGTTTCAATGAAAATTCATAATCCAAGCCCTAAAATAAGGTAGAGGAGCTTCCCAATCAACATATGCACATAAGACATTTAATGTATGCATGTGGAAATTGAAATTAATACAAATTTACGACATAAATTTAAAATGTAAAAATGTTAAATGTTTATTATTTAGTGTAAAATTCAAGATCAATTTTACAATTTAAATTATAAATAGTTTATGTTGTTATTTTTCGTACATTAGTTTTACAATTTTTCATTCCTTAGAGATGTCATTATACCATGTGTATTTTTTTAATGATATTTTTTTGTATTTATTATTGCAGTGGGTACAATGGACCATAATGTAGATATTTTGAGAGTGATTGGTCATTTGAGAGATATTGGTTTTGCTTGGAGGGGTGGATATGAACTATGCTACTCCTTATTGGAATCATTACTGAACATTGTGGATACTATCAGCAGATCCAACGATGCATTGTATAGCATAGCATCGTATAAAGAGAGAAAACAATAGGAATATGCTGATGGGTTGAGATACAATGAGATTAAGAAGTTGAAAATAACCAAAGAGCATATATATTCATAATTTAGAGTGTTTGAGACATATGACATTATAGAGACCAGCATACCACATAATTCCATTGAGTAGTGCAATTGTCAACCAATCAGAGAAAATTGGATGGACATATGGTACATTGTTTTTGATACTCCCCTGCACAATAACAGGTAACTACCGATGTACTTCCTCTGAAAACTTTATGCAAAGTTTCAGGGAATTGGTAGGGGGATGTCTCAAAACCATCCCAATGCTAGGCATAGAGAAGTCGATCGACAAATACCTCCACCCCATGTCCATCTACTGATGCCATAAATACCTCCTGCAAATGCTATGATTCCCTAGACAAATGAGGTATTTCTAATGCGAGCTTAGATGATTTCCTGCCACACCATAGCTATTGACCAAGCAAGGACCTCTTCCTTTGTTGCGGTACAACCATCATGTTTTGGTGGTGCAAAGCCATCAACTTCTGCTGGTAGAGGACCATCTATTGGTGGGGATAGACCGACATACCATGATCCCCAGATCGAGCCACATGTGTGCAGGATATGTAGTAAATCCTGTTATGGTCGTGGACCAACACATGGTACATCTACGATGATTGTTAGTCAAGTAAGGACATCGTAAAAACTCTATTGTTGTTCAATTTAATTTTTCCATATTGTACACATATTAAAAGATTATTAATATATGTAATTTTTAATATTGCAGGAGCTTGATGCCTCTATGTGGGGTGGTAGTGTACTGGGTGTTGTTGTATCCAAGGAAAAAACAACCAACACCGAGCCCATATTTAAACATGTGTCATATTTTTAATAAGTATCATTTTGTCAATACATGTTAGTTCATTAATTTGTTAAATGGTCTAATATTTACAATTTTTTAAGTTGCAGGAACTGCATTCTGAACAGGATGCAAGAGCCATTGATCTCAATGAATTCCCCCCATGCAGCTTCTATGATTACATCAGGAATGTAAGTATATGGTTTTATGATTGAATCTTGTTCAAATTATTTTTTTATTACTTTACACTCCTTTATAGATTGCTAATATTTATAATTTTTAAACTTGCAGGTGTTATCTGGATCAACAAAGAGGTAAGAAATTGCTACCAATGATCCCTCCCATGGGGAAGATATGTCCCACGAAGAGGTAAGTATATTAAAACATGTTAGTTTTAAAATAGATGTTATTTCATCCATTCATGTCCATGTCTAACTATGGTAACACTTTATGACTGCAGACATCAATGCAAATGCCTACACCACCGCTTTGGTTTGGCTCTCCCCGTAGTACAAACATAGATAAGTGTGTTGTATACACTAGACAAACCTCTTCAATAAAAGGAGTATATTTCCATGACCATGGACCTACCAATTCCATGGTAATGTACACATAGCCTCCGTTGACATTTGTTGGTTAGATTTCAATTCACTTCACAACTCGTTTTTCTTAATGTTATTTTCACATGTTTATGTGGTTACCTGAAGGTCTGTTTATATGTGCAAAGCAAAGGTGGTGCAACAACAAATGCAATATTGTAACAAGATTTTGAAGATCATCATAAGCTGAGAAAAGATGAAGATATTGACCCATGTCTAAATCAATGAAAATATTTCTTGCATTGATTGAGCAACAATGCATTGATGAAACATTAATGCCAGTGGATGAAGGGACATGGGAAAAGTGTATTCAATTGAATAAAGCACCAGTGAAACAAAACCTCGACCAAATTGTGAGACTGCTGGACTGAAACTTAGGCTAAACCCTCAAAAATTGCTGGACTGAAACTTCCGTAAAATCATCGGCGTAAAGTCTTGGCAAGGACTCTGTTGAATTGAGATAAATGAACTGCAGGGAAGGACAGTAAAATCATGTACAAACAAATTCCAGGGCCAGTGGTTTGGGACAACAAATAGAAGTGTAGTGAAAAAATGCAAGCCACCTGTCAGAAAAACATGCTAAACACCAATTGCAAAGAACAACCCACAACTGGAAATCAATCCATCAAGTCCATTAATCCGTTCACATGCAACACCAACCGTAACATAGAGGACAATGGATTATCAGCTCGGTTTTGTGCATTCGCACGATAAACTTGTTCCTTGATCTAGGGGTGCAGTGAAAGAGAGGGATAGGTCAAACTTTGAAATCCTGCATATAACTCACGGTGTTGCTTCAAGGTTCCAAATAAATATTTTGTCTTTGTAGCCTTTTGGGCTTGAAGAAAACACTTTTGAAGGGTTGTTTTCATTGGAAGAGATGGGGCATTGTGAGAACCTGTGGTGTGGTTTTGATTTCAACCATCGTTTTGGGGGTTTGAACTATCCTCTGTAACATTTTTCTTTTGAAGAAAACCTTTCAAAAGGGTGGCTTTCATTGGAATAGAGAGGGCATTGTAAGAATCAGTGGCATGGTTTTGATTCTATGTTTGGGTTTGGAAAAACCCTTTAGAATGGTGGGTTTCCATGGACAAGAAAAGGCGTATGCTGTGATTTTGATTCCAGTCATGTTTCAAAAATCATAAAAATAACATGAAATCGTTCCATCGAGGAAATATTTTCAATACTAATCCCATGGCACCGTGAGCACTGAGAACAGATGGGGTGGTTTCGATTCCCAACCACATTTTGGATTAAAACACAAACCTTATGAAGGTTGGTTTTCCTTGAAGAGAAGTATTGTTGTGGGAATTCCCAATAACTGTTGGATAGACGTAAGCCCTAAAGGTTTGATTTCTATTGGGTTTTTTGTATTTATTTTCCTATATGCTTACCTTATAAAAGATGCCCACTTGTAAATTTGTTGGCGTTTTGGTGTATGCTTCGACACTTTCATCGGTGCCCCTTTTGTTGGTGTTTTGAGGTATGCTTCGGTACTTTCTCGGGTGCACCTGCTGTGTCTCACCGCATTTTTCACCTCCCACATGTTTTGCGATGAGCCATTTTCTGGCGACATGTAGGGTTTTCTTGCATGGTATGTATATGTAGTTTTTATTATTATACATTTGATTACCTATAGATTCTCCTTTTTTATGAATGCCTCTTGCATTGGATCCTGTCACTGGTCGTGATTTTGAGTGGCGGACTTCATTGAACCAGATACTTGCTCTGCACTTTTCCTATATGTTTGTTTCTTATGTGTTTTTTGTATTTGGGTTTTTGTTGAATTGCTTCTCAGTTATTTCTATGATGGCGTCAAATTTCCTCTTAGTTGTTGATCCTTCCTCTATTTCCTCCTTTAAAATAAGCATGGCATCTTGATGCTGAATGTCGTTCATATTATAGATTTTGGGTTATGTACGCGACCTTGAGCATGCAATCTTCACATTTTTGTCAGGTGTTGTAAGAAGTAGCGTCGCATTCTTTGTTGTATCCGTATCCTATGGCAGAAGCTTTTTAAGAGCATCTCCATCCAAAACATTATAAAAGTATAAGAAGGCCTGCACTTTCTCTAACACACGTTTCAGCTCTCGTATCCCATCTTGATACTTTCTAATCTATGGAATAGTATTTTTAGGCCCCATCAAATATTTTAATATATGTTTTTGCAACTCTATTACAACAGGAGTTGAGATTATATCTTCAAACAGTTGAAGCTTTTCATATTTACATCCTCCAACTTGTGAAAAGACTGCATCTCCAAGAGTGGTCTTTCCCGTTCCTCCAAAACCATGGATGATGACTGTAGGAGCATCAATTACCTTTGTTATGTACACCATAAAACTTTACATATCAACATTCCCAAATTACATGAAGGTTATACTTGTATTGTCTGTGTCCACCTAGTCAATTATCTCCTTAATAGTTTTTTCATTATCCATTCCATATTTTTTCAGTCCTTTCTCTAATTCCTCCTTTGTAATGTACCTTAAGAAAGTGTAAATGAGTTTGCTAACTGCACATTACAGATTTATTGATCTCTTATTAATGGTTGATTTGTTGCATTATGGATGTGCATTTCCTTTCTCTTCTATGAATATTGTTGTGTGATAAAAAAAAAGAATATGCCTGTCCTCTGTGAAGATTGTTGTGTAGGTGATTGTGAGTGATAATAAGATTAAGTCAAACATAGTTTATATGAATTTAATATCTAATCTTGAAATGAAATTTTTGCTCAGTACAAAAATATAATATAGTATCTCTGAAATTTACTAGTTGTTGTCTTTATCAAAATATTGAAATGCAGTATATAGATCTTGCTTGTCCATTATGTTCCTGTGCATTGTTGAAGAGATAAAATAAGTGTAATCAATTGTCCCATTCCCATCTACATCTACCTAGAATAACAATCACAAGTATCATATGAATAGAAATCCAAGGATACACTACTACATAATAACATGCATAAAAACCAGGAAGATCAAATTCGATCAAAATTCATGTGTACATAAAAAAATCTTAGGTACTTACAACATCTATCAGTTGCCGGACTTCCACTTCATAGAGTTTATATCCTAATTTTGCGAATCCACTCCTCAACTCTTCAAAAGTGATTGTGCCACTATTATCAGTGTCCATATTTTTCAACATCTCCTTCAAATCAATCATTTCCTCTTCTGATAGATTGTGAACAATCACCTGTATTAAGATCGAGGCATTTAGATTATTTTCTCCGGGTTGCGTCGACTCTCAAAAGATATTATAAAAATGAAATACCTTCATAGCGACTTTTTTAAGCTTGTTCATTGGCGTGAATCGCTTCATCCTAACTAATACAACACTGTAAAATTCTATGTCTAGGGCATTTCCCTCTTCTCTCAGCCAAGGATGGGATAGGGTTATACCCAAAAACATGATTAACTAGTATATAAAAGTAAGACTCGATCCTAGTAGAAATAAAATGCATGACAATTATGATAATATGATAACAGACCTAAAACTTGAGCAGCAGTCAGACGTTTACTAGGATCCTGCTGAAGAATCGATTTAACCAAGTCTTTTGGATCAATAGAAATAGATGTCCACGGTTGTTTTTCCAACTTGAGGCATCCAATTAATACAACATCAAATATGCCTTGTTCCCTCTCTGTAACTTTATCATTTGATATCATGGTGGGAGTCAACCTAAAAGGCATGCAATATAATTAATACTGTGTGGATTATTACCTTATGGAATGCAATGGCTAGGGCAAGAAATGGGTTTTTTGTGCTTTTCAAGGATATGCATTTTTTAACCACCCATTGCATTCCATTTGTAATGCTAGGTAATTTACCCTAAACATTTTTGGGTTGTTTTTCCTGCTGCGTCTCAATTTTGGATGTTTGCCAGTGATATTTGCTGGCATCCTTCTTGCCACTAGAAATTCAGAATCATTCGATGCGATAGTCCTAGTGATGGATTGTTGTAATAACAACACCGTAAAAATATGCAGGTATCTGGGGAATACTGTGGATGTGAAGTAGGGCCTGAAGCATATTTGATCAACATTCTGGAATTTGTATGATTTTGTATCCTTTTATCATCGTCCCTAATGCTTGAATATTACCTTATGAAATGCACTGGCTAGGGAAAGAAGTCGGTTTTCTTTGCTTATGAAAGAGATGCATTTCTTAACCATCCATTGCATTCTTGTTTAATGCTAGGTGATTTACCCTAAACATTTTTAGGTTGTTTTTCTTTCTGCTTCTCAATTTTGAGTGTTTGCACTAGTGATATTTTCTATCAGTTTTGTTGCCACTGGAACTTTAGAATCACTAAGATGCCACAGTGGATTCTTCATGATTTCAGAATTCATTTATTGTTTCTTTAAACTTTTGTTTCTTAATTGTTTTGAAGTTATCATACAATAGCCATTCCATATGGTATCATGTACATTTCGCTTTCAACTGGACATCTTAAAGCATTTTGAGTTCCTCATTTAAAAAGGGACAGATTCCCAATATTTTGTCAATATAAAATTCAAATATGATGTAGTTTGTCAATATGTTTGATGAAACAATGGTTTTAGTCTTGATTGATGTATAATACATACATCTGTTTTCGTAGGTTCAGTCCAATTCCTTCTTAATCAATTCTTTTAATTGCGTTTGTTTACATCTTGTAAAAAAGGCATGATGGGAAACCTACTTATTTTCTGACTTTTTTAATTGCATGTGGATGATCTAATACAAATCGTAACTTCATCAACCTTCTGATGGTTCACAGAGACTAACACCAGATGACACTTTGGCTTATCTCAAGATAGTCAAAGATATATTCAACTACAATAGGAAGAAATATGATGAGTTTATTAACATCATGAAAGATTTCAAGGCCCAAATGTATGTACCTTTTTTTATAAATATTGGCGTTATCAATAAATGAAACGAGTTATCTTCCCTTTTTTTCTTCGTCAACTAGAAATCATAGTACTAAGGACCACTCTCCTGGCAATTCTGCAGACTTTATACAACTGGTGTTATAGCTCGGGTGAGATATTTATTTAAGGGCCATTATTCTCTTATTTTGGGATTTAATACCTTTCTGTCGGAAGGGTATGGAATTACAGTTCCTCCTGAGGAAATCCTAACACACATTCAATCAGTTGATTTCGACCAAGCAATCAAATGTGTTGACAAAGATCAAGGTAATGCATATGGCATATTAATTCTTTGACATTTGAAAGCTATGTTTCATTCACAAACTAATTTAAAGTGACTAGATGCGGTTTTGAAATGGTGAACTGATAGAGAAGACCTGTTTAGAACATTGGTAGTTTGAAAATTTAAGGATGCGATATTTTTCACTTACACTTTTTGTTTATCAATTTCAGAGACGGTTTAAAAATGATGAAATAGTATACAAGACCTTTTTGGGCATACTAACTATGTATCGGAAAGGAAAAAAATCAGTCCTTGAAGTATACCGAGAGGTACTTTCTATTGTTTTGCCAAACTGGGAACATGAATGTTTTTTTCTGGTTCTCCTAAGCTATGATATTCCTTCAGGATTTTAATTCTATTTCATTGCTATTCCTTAAGCAATTAAATTATATTTGACCATATGCAGATAGAAAATATGTTGTATGCTCATCAAGATTTACTAGAGGAATTTACACGTTTTCTACCAAACATCACTAGACCAATCCTCATTCCCATTGTGCCAGCTCTGCAAGACCATCTTCTAAACAAATGTTGAGAGTAACTTGCATTCGGTATTCACACAAAGAAATTGTGGTCAATGTATGTTATCATGTTCTTTAGTTTTTCTTTTTTTTGTGTGTTGTTTAGTAATGATTTTGCCTTTTTTTAGTGGCCTCCCTGAGATTAGTGTGCTTCTCCTTGATTTTTTGACAAAAAGAAAAACTAGTTACTTTACAAGATAATTTCTGTCAAAGCATAAATGTTAAAGATGAAAGAACATCCATGGAGGTAGATAATGAGCATTGAAAGAAGGTCGAGAAAGAAAAGGATAAAAAATAAGATTGTGAACGAAAGAAGAAATATAGGGGTTAAAAAAGATCACCACATAGTAGAAAGAGAAAATTGAGTGTAAGGTATGGTCATCCTCATGAGAGGAAATCTACTAGAATGTCTGATGAATCCATTCTGAAGCAAACTCAGACTGGGCCAGTTGGAGGATGTTCTGGAAAAGAGTCTATGCAAACCATCGCCATAGAGGACAAGAATAGTTTAAGGAGTAAGTATTACTCTGATCCTCCTATATCTCAAGTACTTTGAATGTTAGGCTATCACACTTATTTTTGGATGTTTAAATTAAGGTTGCATCTGTTATTCAATTTAATGTAAGATATTATATATTGCTTTAATGTGATGGAACTATAGGAATATAGTAGGTTACTGAAGGAAGAAAAGAGGGATTAAATATTTGATTTGTGCGAACATTTTAATTGTTTGGTTTCCACTAATCAGAAATGTGTCTCATTTAAATATTTTTGGATCTCTTGGTGGAGAAATAGTTGCAGATGTCGACACACAAGAGGGAGGATGTACAAAACTTGTAAAGCTAGAGAATTCTAGGGAAAAGGATAAGGAGAAGGAAAATGGAAGATTCAGAGTAGAAGATCAGGAAAGCTACTGGGAGAGAGACAAATATCGACATCATAGGGAAAAGGATTTACTGAACATCAATGCTTCTCCAAACAAGGAGAAATTCACAAACAAGCCAATTTCTGAGGTGAATCTGTTGAATTCTGAATATTGTATACCTAGTTACCTTTTATCAGACTGATCTTGCAGTAGAAGTACTGAATGATAATTGTGTGGCTGTGAGAAATGGTAGTGAGGATTACTCCTTCAAGCATATACACAAGAATAAATATGAGGAAATTCAATTTCGTTGCGAAGATGATAGGTATTACCATGTTTGTTAAGATAACATGTATATTTTAGGATTGAAGGTCTTTTCTATTTGTAATTAATGAGACTATTGAATGGAATAAAATTATAAATGTGCAAAATAGACGGTCAAACAAATGTTACTTCTGGCATGCTATGTTGTGTACAGGGGATTCAGAGCTAATTCATTCTTCTTCAGTAAATTTACAAGCGAGATGGTCCTATCCAAATAGAAGACTACTTAACATGTTTTCTACTTATAACTCTAAGATGTCATAATTGTATCACAAAACTAGAGGAATTATTCTTCTAACTTATGTGACTTATTTCGATTGCTGGCCATGGCAGCTATAAACTTACGATGCATTGAGCGCATCTATGAAGATCATGGACTTGACGTGCGTGATCGTTTACATGAAGAGCCATTTATGTGAAGGCCTAGTTGTTACCTTGCCAACTATACTGACTCGTCTTCAGCAAAATATAGATGAATGGTGTAAGTCTCGTGCAGAAATGAACAAAGTGGGGGTTGAGGTCAATGCAAAGAAATACCATAAATCTCTCTTAAATCTCCAGATCATGGTATCTTTAGTCTAAGCAACAGGACATAACAAATTTGAATCCCTAAGGTTTAGAATCTTGACCTCATTGCTGTAACTTCCATTTTTTTTAATTTTCCATTTCCATTCTTATTTGATTCATTTTCAAGAGTCATGAAAAGTAAATTTGCTTTGTAAATAGGTGGAGAAGATAACTTGATTTGTGTAAAATATGGTTAGTCTTTAAATGTTATATATTTCACTGCCCAATTTGGTAATCAATTAGAAATCTGCGACTTTATTTTCTTCACCGGTTTTTAAATTTTTTTCCAGTGTTTGTATTCAATTATTTCTCCATTTTCTCATGTTAATTTGACTCTTGAGAAAATAATCTGCATGTGCCAGGGTGAAACTGGGTGGTGACTGGCTTATTTATAATTTTTTGGTACCATTCACAAGTAGTATTAAAGACAACTAAAACGCCTTTCTTTTCATGCAAATATATGATAAAAAATTGTCAAAATATTTTCTAGAAATTGTTATTTTCTCAATTTCAACTATTATTATGCCGGTTTTAGATTAAATCGCCCATTTAAAAATTACCCACATCACCAAAATTATGAATTAAAAAGCCAAAATTGAGATTTTAGCCCAAATTGGTCTGTGGGTTGGGGCGTTCATGAAGAGCCAGTCTTATTCATTATCTTCTTGTTAAAGCAATAACCCTCCCACCTTAGATTACTTACACTGTTTATAATGTAGGCCACCACCTAGATGCTTGATGTTTCCATTAAGTCTTTTCATATAAGTGTTACTAAGATATGATTATGAGCTCTACATTCGCTAGAAGCTCATGTGACCACAAGTGGGTTTGGGAGACTCTGGAGTATCATCATAAATTAGACATTGAATCATATATATAGCATCAATGTGAAGATATCGAGGGTGGTTATCATTTGGCACAATTGAGCAACTAATTTTACTTCTTTTCTCTTTAATAGATGAATGTGAAATACAGTGAGTGTTTTAGGATTTTTGTGATTATTCCTTAAAAAATCTCTAAAAATTACAAATATTAAATTTGATTATATGAAGTTGTAGGGTGCTAGCTCAATGGTAGAGCAATTGCATTATATAATGCAAGAGGTTGGTGGTTCGATTCCACCGTACCTTATCATAAATATTTACATTCTACTAATACATTGAGGGGTATTGAGACAATATTTTTGTAAATTGTCTTAACTTAAGACCAAAAAAAAATAGTGTATTGTCTTAATTATTGTCTTTAACCACATATCTTAAACTAGTGTCTTAAATAATTGTCTTAAACTATTGTCTTCAATTTAAGACAATAAATTGTCTTATAATTATAAGACAATTTATTGTCTTAAATTAAAGACAATAGTTTAAGACAATTATTTAAGACAATAGTTTAAGACACCCGGTTAAAGACAATAATTAAGAAAATACACAGTTTAAATTGTTTTTGTCTTAAATACTATCTTAATACCCCCCTCCATGTAGTAGTGCCGTGAAATCACTGATACATACAAACGCCAATTCCAGGAAAGTATATGCTCATAGGATTAACCTCTTGACTGAGAAACCTTCAAACCTTACAATCAGTGAATGGTACAACATTTCCCTTCAACACATAGCACTTGCAGAGGAGAGACTACTAATTCACAATGGGAATGTTGGAATGCTTGAAAGAGTAGTGTACATTTGTAAACCATGCTAAAAAAACCACCAATTGACAAGTCAAATAGCTACCCTACTAGTATTAGCCAGGGCTTATCGTTACCCACACCCGAATACCACAGCCAATCAGTTATCCAAGCCAGCACCAACTTATCTACCATAACTTTTCCTAGCACCCCTTCCGACAATAGAAAAGGAAACCATAGTAGCATAATTCGGTCGTATTGTTCTTTTGTGTATGGAAATTCATAAAGGAAACATACACAAGTGACATAGAGTTGTAAACTAGGCAATTTTAAGATTTTTGAACTAGTGAACTTGACAGTTGTCGGGTCTTCTGGGAATAAAATGGTTGGGGAAATGACTCTCTGACTATCATAGGATGTATATAAGCATGTATATCACCTCCATAATCAGAATAGGAAGTATATGAATGTAGTAGGAAATATCTTTCAGAAGACACACCCGAAACTAGTAAAACATGACTAGTTTCTAGATGAAACTTTGGTGAATTGTTTGGGTTTTCTTCCAAGGAAGGGATGGAGGTTTCAGATTCTAATATATCAGAATGTAAAGCAGAAACAAATACATTTGAAAAAAATATATGAGAAATGGGTTTCTCCCAAGCACACAAATCATGCACAGAGTTACCATCTTCTTGCTTGCGCTCCCATCTTTTTGCAAAATATGCAACATCAATATTGTTCTCTAAGAGGACCTGGATCATGATGTCCATATTATTTTTGAAGCAAGAAATTTCATGATGTAAACCTTTGAGATAACCATATGTGGGTCTCTCTCTCTTGTTCTTCATCCTCCTGTATTTCGAATCTTCATTAGTTGAACTGGAGCTTTATGTATCCGAATGCTTCTTCTCCTTCTCTCTTTGTTGCTTTAAATCCTTGACTTTCTTCTTGCCTTTGGATTGATTTGACACGCCAGCAGCAAGGGCTTGATCGTAGGTGGATTTGATGGTACCCTTTTTCACTAACTTGTCTTTATCCTCAGTTAATGACTCCATGAAGTCTACTAGTGCAAGCATCCTCCAATTTCTAGCTGTGAGCTTGCTTTAGTGGAATGTTAAGACAAACACAGAATAATCAAGCCATACCTTAGAAAGGATATACAATATAATATGATCATCTATATTATCCATGCCACATTGTTTTATCTGAATCACCAACATTTTGAACTTGGTGAAGAAATCTTGGATTGTCTCATAGTAAGCTAGACGCAGTGAGATTAACTCATTTTTGAGTTGATGGACGCTCATCTTACCGGTCTTCCCGAATAGTGACGTATGCTCGAGCCAAAATTCATTAGGTGTTCCAATACTGTCTACATGGAAGATAAGGTCTATCCAAATGCCAAGACAAAGCATACCAAATGCCTCATCAAGTCTATTGAAGTACTTCAATTTCTCCACAGTAGAGTTGGGCTCGGTTTCAGTCCCCATGGTCACTCTATATAGGCCTTTCGACCTCATCCGGATCACCATTTTAGTCTTCCATTCAAAATAGTTGAATGGGATCAGCAAGACATGAGTCTTCTCCATTCTTCTTGTGCATTGTGTGGTAGATACATTACTGTAGCTGCAATGCAAACACTTAAATTTTCTGGAAAATGCCTAAAAGCAACTCAAACACTCATAGTTTTTGTTTCCAGCTCCACAAATATATGACACCATGTGAGAGTTTCTTCACAGTTATATCTAGGAGCTAAGGAAATCTTCACAGTCTAAGTTATTCACAAAATATCTAAGAAATCAATTGACAACATGATTCAAACACTTAACACAAATCAACACCTATGCCTTCTCAAATCCCAACCAATTTATGTGTATAAGGTGAATAAGTAATTTATTAATAGTGAATGCAATCACATTATCCATAATTAAACTATGCGATAGAAGATCGGAATTTATAATTAGAATCAATTCATCATTTTTTGTGCTAGTTCATAATTAATGCAAGCGAGTGATTAGAACTAGGGAATTTGGATTTAGAATTGTGGTTAATCAACTGGTTATCAGGATTTGGAAATGTTTTTTTTGTAAATAAAAGAAGTTTGTATTACTGCGAAATTAAAGAGTTAGAGAGACATTCAAAACAAAGGCCACAGCATATCAGATCCAAACCCCCACCTTCAAACAACTTTACAATCTTCACCCAAAAAGATACCTTCTTTCCCCAAAAGAGGAAGATCCCCAAAGGCACAGAGCTCAATCCCAAAATTAAAACCATAACTATTAGAAATAAGACCATTTATCCCATCCCTGACTGTTGGCATTTCCAAAACTAACACACAAATAGAGAACAAAGACTAATAGAGACAATCCATCAAATATAAGGATGATGGTCATGACATGGAAACCCATATGCATGCACTGAATCATCCATACGCTGTGGGTGCAAGCCTCCCATGCTATATGTTCCCTGACTGTTGGCCTTTTGGCTAGATCCTCCTCCAAGATGCTGCTCCATCTCCAAGAAGTAGAGGAAAATTCTTAGGCCTGAGCCGATTTAGTTTATCTTCCCATGCATCAATAGACAGTGCTCGTTGTGGTCCTTCCAATCCCTCGTAATCTCCTCATCCCCTTCCTTTTTGGCCGCCACCTCTTCCTTTTTGGATTCATTGTTGAACGAGACATGCATTACCAGGTTAATTATTACCCAGTATAGCATAATCATACGGTCATAGGGAGTCTCCTGAGCGGCCATGGATCTAGGGTCCACAACCCAGTCTTTGACTTCCTAGCAGACTTCCTCAATTGGCATGGCTTTCACTTGCTCACATACATCCTTTTTCTCCCTCTCAATAGATTTACGGGTGATCAATAGAATGTGGTATTTAAAAAAATCATTAGTCGCTTGGGCATGGAGTTGAGCTCAGGTAGAAGTTCCCTTGCCCCTCCTGACCACCCCCTTTTTCTTTATCGCGATGCAAAGTCGAATATTTTCCTATACTCAACTTCACCTGACTGCCGTGAGTAGGTGCCATTTTACACTATGCCTCCCAATTCTCAAGTGTTCTACTATGTAAATCCTAAGAGTGACCACCACTACTAATCACAACCAGAGTGACAGGATTGTTCCATAAATAGCGGATGCAAAGCCACAAAGCCTCATCATTATTAAAAAGGAGGAGAGAAGTAGTTGTGCTAATGGTTATTTATAATGCCACGATCTCCCAAATATGTCTTTCACATTCTCCCGTACCTAGCATGAGATTAGGAATCATTACCATCATCAATTCCAAATCCCAATTTTGTAGCAAATCTGTCCGACCTCTCCTTCCAAGTCAGGCTCCATACCCTTGTTTAAGAGCAAGGGGACTGATTAGGGATAAAATGTATGTCTCTTGCATGATCATGTGTGGCAGTGGTTCAAATCCATGGAAGGCTCACTCTACCTCCTATCATCACCTTCATGGCCATTCATGTCTCCCACCATTTTTCTATTTACCCCAATGTCTTGAATGGAAAGATGTCTACGCTGTAAATCCCACCATTCCTATCTAAATTCCTCCAACTGTCCCATCCTGCACACCCTATACCCCTCTGCTTCGGTGTTTTCCAACATTTCATCCACCCAATTTGCCTCCCGTATGAAATGGTTGCAGAGAGACCACTAGGTATGCTAGAAGAAGGCTGCGCAGGATTTCCAACTTGATCGCTAAACGCCAGCTGGATGAGACCTTCTCGGTTGCTTTCCTGTTAGTCAACTGCTTTTCCATTTGGATTAGGATATTCGAGTCCCCTTTGATGATTGCTAGAATCCAATATTCCCTGAGCATGATTCTGAGACCCTAGAGTAGACCTTCAAGTTCCGTGGAGTTGTTGGTGTCAAACCCAATGGAGCCATAAAAAATTTGTAAAATAACACCGTCCGAGTTTCTACAAACTCTGCCATAGCCGACCGTACCTGGATTTTCCTTCCCCACCCCATTGAAATTGAGCTTGAAAACCAGGTGAGGAGGGGGGGCGAAGGATTTGGGACTAGAGACTCTGCAGGTTTTAACTTTTTTTCACAACCCATCTAGGGATCCTTTGTCTAGTCCCCTGTCGTCCGCTATGAGTGCTTATGGTCCTATGAACTCTTTTTCTTCCTCACACAACTGCATGCTTCGGATGTTTTCCAAGAGATTTGAAGCCATATTCTGCCATACTTCGTCAACCATTTGCTTCTTTCCCCAAAAGATCTTGCCATTTCACTCCTTCCAAACCACCCACATGACATTTCTTGGGAAGGCCTACCACAAATCCCGTAGGATATGATTTTTAAAAGATTTGGGATTCCAGTCCCTCAGGGTTTGACCTAAATCACCTTGGCACCTATCGCTCCATCTAAAATAATGATCACCCCTATCCCATATTAACGTAGAAATGGGGTAGGAATCGAGAAAATGGTTCATGCTTTATTCTTGACATAAGCAGAGGGCATAATGTGAGGGGCCATGGATTCATATACACCTCAGGTTTTCCCCTGTTAATATTCTTCATTTGACCACCAGCTAGCAGAAGGTAGAAATCTTTGGCTAGGGATTGGTCTCCTAGGCCTTCTTCCAAATTTCATCCTCCCCTTCCTGGTTCCTTTTTCAGATATCATAGGATTATCTTATGCTGAAGATCCCTTTTGGGTATAACCCCATTGCAGAGTATCCTGTCCATATTTAGGTAAAATGCATCTTTCTTGGAGTTCAGCCTTTAAGGATCGAAGGTCGTCCTCTGAAATTTGGTCGTCACCCCTATCCTGAATCATCCATCGTCATTGATCCTCCCGAGATCCTTTCTCCTAGTAGTGGATCACTTTAATCTTTCCTTCCTCTATCCCTTTATCTTAGATGTGTTACCAGCGGGGATCGCCCCCCAGTTTGGGGAGCTAGTTCCACGATTCTTCTAAGAACTTAGTATATTCCCCCACCTTGACCTCCCAAAATCTATGCTCCTGAACTATCTTACGCCCCAACAGATCCTTTTCCCAAATATGAGATCCCAACGTTTCCTCATTAAATCATATCAATTGGCTTTTGGGCCTTGTCTCTAGAGTACTTAATGTGCCAAATCTTTTCCCATGGTTCCTCCGTATAGTTTCACCACCTCCACAATATTTTGGGCCCCTAAATTTCACCCATGACTTCGATGTCACGGAGATCCAAGGAACCTCTATCCTTAGGGGAGAAAATTATGTCCTAGCTAACCAGAGATAATTTTGCTTTAGCTTCTCTACCTCCCCACAAGAATTTTTTTTGAATACTCTATATCTCCTTTATGATAGATTTTAGGGTAGACAAACAAATAAGAGATAGACCAGCATGGCTTGCAAGACCTCTTTGACCAGGACCAACCTGCATGGAAGGTTAAGGGGTTGGAGAATCCAACTTGAGATTCTTCCCTTGAGCCTATCCATTAGATCCTTCCAAGACGCACTCTTGATGGCTCTCGACCCCAATGGAACTCCAAGATATTTGGAAGGGAAGGATCCCCCATAAAAACCTAAAATTATGACAATATTCCTTTGGATGATGGGGGGCCATGTTTAAGAAGAAGAACTGATATTTCTTGGCATTGATTTCTAGCCCATATGCTTTTGTAAAGAGTGTTAAACTCTTTTTAAAAGCACAAGATTCTTCGACTGAAGGGTTCCCCATTAGAATCGTGTCATCCACGAATTGCTGGTGAGTTTGTTTCTCCATACCTTCATGAAGGGAAAGACCCCTGATTTCTCCTCCTATTGCATGGTTTTGGATGAGTTTACTCACACCGTCTGCCATCGGGATAAAGAGAAAATGTGACATTGGATAACCCTGTGTGATCCCTAGAGAAGGCTTGAAGGGCTTGGTCGAGGAAACATTCAGCAAGATGGAGACGAAAGGAGTAGTGACTAAATCCATGACCCACTCCACCCATTCCCTGCTAAAACCATATGCGCTCAGCATCTTCTCCATATATTTCCAACCAAGCGTATCATAGGCCTTGGAGATATCAATCTTACTAAGCATTCAAAGCCTTTTTTACATTTGAGAGAGTGGATTTCCTAATGGACAACAATGATTCCATCTAGGATATGTCTGCCCTTGACAAAGCCTGATTACTCCGGACTGATCAGACTCGGAATGAGGGGTTTTAATCGGTTCGCAATCACCTTGGATATAATTTTATAGATCACATTGCATAGGTCTATAGGTCTAAACTTACCTGGTGAATCTGCACCTTCCCCTTTAAGAATGAAGGATAAAAAAGTCGCATTGAAGGCTTTGAGCACTCCTCGCTTGCATCTTGATTCCTCAACAATTTCCCAAATCTCTTCCTTGATCATATCCCAGAAGAAGTGGAAGAAGTTAGTTGTAAATCCATCCATTCCAGGGGCCTTCCCTTGGTCCATCTGGCTTACCACATCCTCCACCTCCTGCATGGAGATAGGTTTATTGAGAAACTCACTGTCCTCCCTAGTTACAGTCCTAGGGATGAGCGCAATGATGTGACCAATGTCCTGATTCCTGTCAATGCCATCCTCAGTCATTATCCCTTCGATGTAGTTGGTTAGCTCTTCCTCGATTTATCCTCTAGTCTCCACCTGGGACACATTGTCTTTTTTTATTCTATGGATCTTCGATCCTTGTCTATTATGGACCACAAATTTATGGAAGAATTTATAGTTTTTCTCTTCTTGCTAGAGCCATTTTACCCTAGATTTATGCCTTTAGTATATCTCCTCCTACCTTTCACTTGCATCTATTTGGTTGAGAAAGTCCTTTTCCTTCTCTTTCATCTCCATGTCCCATCTAGTTTCCATATCTTTCTGATGGATGAGGTCAATTTCATTGATGAGTATTTTTTTATCCTCAAAGATGTTTCCAAAGTCCTCTTTGTTCCACATGTGGATCTTGGCTTTTAGGGCCTTGAGTTTCTGTTGAAAGTTGTACATTCTTGTCCCCCAATGGGGGGCCATATCCTACCACCATTGTTCCACCAGACCCCTAAATTCCTTATGTTCCAGCCATAATTTCTCAAAGAGAAAAGTTTTTCTCATGAAGGCATTCAACCAATCCTAGCCGAGACTGATTGGCTAATGATCAGAGCCCGCCACTGGGAGGAAACTTTCCCTAATCTCCCCTGTCCCCTTAATGATGTTCTCTAACAAAATGAATCAGTCAATACATGAGGCTACAAGGTTCTCCCCACCCCTCCTGTTATTCCAAGTGAACCAACCATCTTTTGTCTCCAGATCTGATAGGGGGCTGTGGGCCATCAGCTCCCTAAACTCTTCTTGGTATTTGTCCATTATCCTCCTACCCCCCTTCTTTTCCTTGAGATAAGTGATTAAGTTAAACCCCCCCTAAGATCGATTTCCCCTCATGGGTTGACGCACTTAGCTAGTGCAAAAGGCATAGAAAGGCCTGCTTCTGAGGGAAAGCGCTAGGCCCATATACATTGACCAAGGTCCCTGCAATCACCGATCCTAGAAACTTAAATTATGACATCAACGAGAAGTGATTGTCCCACCACTCAGAGAGGTCGATAGTGCTTGGGTGCCATAGCACCGCCATCCCCCCTTCCATACGGTATGCGTTCCTTTCCATCACCCTACTACCTTTCCAGATCTTCTGTCCGAGTTTAATCATGGCTTCAAAACTGCATTTTGTCTCCTATAGAAATAGAACATTTGGTCTCTCTTACTTAACCTTCCTAGCCAGGGTTTTAATCTTTATAGGGTGGTTACATCCCCTAATATTCCAAGAAAATATCTTCATTTAGTAACCTTACTAACTTCAGAGAAGGATGCCCTTATTGTAGGCTACTCACCTGATTCAATTAGCTTTACCCCAATTGCTGCAATCCTCTGCTTGCTCGTCTTTCTACCTGTTGTGGGGTTTTGGACCCCCACTATTCTTGAATTTTCTCGTGCTCTTTACTTGCTTGAATCCCTCATTGTCCTACTTATTGTCCCCTTCGTGATTTGAAGTTGGCTTCTTTCAGGTCCCTTTTGGGCAGTTTCTCCCAAAATGGCCATATTCATGACAGATCCTGTAGCGGAATGGAAATTGCTCATAGTCAATCTAATGGATCCATTCCTCATCCTCCTAGTTCAAGCTCACTTTCTATGGGAGATCCTTAGATAATTCCATATAGACATAGATGCAAGGATAAGGGTGAGTGCACAAAGTTGAGGGTCTCTTTTGGTGCATTAGATGCAATAGAAAACTGAAAA
>LPNX010344819.1:44521-55121 GCA_001517045.1 Pseudotsuga menziesii | reverse complement strand
TCTCTCTCTCTCTCTCTAACACACACACACACACATCCTTTTGTCTCCCCATGCCACTAAGACCCCCCCTCTCTCTCTCACACACACACACGCACACACATCCCTCCACTCTCTCTCTCTCTCTCTCTCACACACACACACACTTCCCATCATCATCATCATCATCGTCATCATCATCAACATCATCGTTGTCAACATCATCATCATCAACATCATTGCCATCATCATCGGCATCATCATCACCATCATCATCATCATCACCACCACCATCATCTTCATCATCATCATCATCATCATCATCATCATCATCAACATCACCATGATCATCTATCATCGTTGTCATCATCATCATCATTGTTGTCATCATCATCATCATATTCATCATCGTCATCATCGTCATCATCATCATTATCCTCATCACCATATTCAGAATCATAATCTTCATCATCATCATCATCACCATCATCATCATCCTCATCAACATCATCATCATCATCATCGTTGTCGTCGTCGACATCATCATCATCTTCATCATCGTCACCATCCCCAAATTCATCATCATCATCATCACCATGATGATGATGATCACCATCATCATTGATCATCATCTGTGTTTTCATCTATAAAAGAATTGGTTGGTGAATTCTAAGCTCCAAGATAATGCTCTCTATCTCATCCACACGGGATTGTTCGTCTAGTTGTAGGTTGTTTAACTATGTTGCATTCTCAACTGGTGTATGAAAAATTGGAACCCTTTTGCTAATTTGAATTGGGAAATGTTTTTTGGTATCTGAAAAACTCGCACAATTTTGTTAATTCAAATTGGGAAATGGTTTTCCTCAACCATAAAGTCCATTTTTGGTTTGTTCTAGTTCTTTCTCTTTTCTCAATTATGGGTATTGATTTATTATTTTCTCATCTCAACCACGGGGGTATTGTTGTTTGCAATATGGATGATAACCATGTTGATTTTCATCTCGACGTCTAAGAATTAAGGAGGTTCATGAGACATCACGAGGACCTTATCAAAAAAAATAACACCTTCATTTTTTAGTCACCACTAAGATCCATGAGCTCAACATATAGGCTTCTCAAAATGTAGTGATAATAAACATATTGTTTCAATAGAAAGATCAAGTTCAAGATCTAGAAGAGGAATGTGGTCAATTGAAGGCCATGGTTCAACAACTCAATAAAGGTTTCTATATTATTTCAAACAACCTCTCAATGGGCTCTTTCATAGTGGTACAAGGGAAAGAGGAAAAAGTATACAAGCGAAGGACTACATGTAAGTAAACATAATGGAACATACTCACGAGCCACGATGATGCAATAAGCCAATTTTCTTTCTCTTAATTTGTTTTTGTATGTTATGCAAATGTTATGTTTGTTGCTTGTAGGACTTTGATTTGTCTTAATTTGTTTTTGTATGTTTTTTAAATGTTTGTTTCTTATAAGAATTTTGTAAGGTTAATAATCACAAAGTTTTATAGGATAAAATACATAAGATGATATGAACACAACCTTTTTCGAATTTCTATTAACTATTTCTTATTTTATTTAGCAATTTAATTCACCAAAATTAAACTTTAATAAAATGTACATTTCAAGTTACCAAAATTAAACTTTAATAAAATGTATATTTTAAGTTACCATATCAAAGCATCAAACAAATCGTTTTGTTAGTTATTTTAAATTCTCCATTTGATTTTCACAATTTGATTTTGAATCAATTGCAAATCACATTGTTTTGTTTTGTTGTTATTAGTTATTTTGATTCTTTATTTGTTTGTCACAATTTAATTTTGTAAATCACATTGTTTTATTTTGCAAACATTACCCACCCTAAGCTCAACATCAAATAATGTATTCGTAATGTATTGGATATGATCTTTTTCCTTTTGCTATGGTGGATAGTGTTGAAAATTGGATTTGAATTTTCTCTTTGATGTTGGAAATTGGATCTTATGCTATGGTGGATGATGTTGGAAATTGGATTTATTTTTTTCTTTTTTGATATAGTGTATACTCATGGAAATTGAATTTGAATTTTTTCCTCACCTTAAACTCAACATCCAATAATATATTGGATTTAATTTTTTTCCCTATGGGTCTGATTTTTTTTTCTTTTGCTATTGTTAAAATTGTTAAAATTTTTATTTTCATGTTATTGAAAAAGGTACTTGTATAACATCTTTTGTTTTATAGCTCTTAAGGATAGTGCATAGTATGGATTTTGGTTAATTGAAGAAAGAAGTGACGTGAATGAAACTAGCTATTAGTGTACACATTTTTTTTAAGTGTGGTTACTTTTATGAAAGCATGTTAGAGAAGTGGCATGTACCCTTAAGATCAAAGTCAAACTTTCAACTAATAATATAAATGTTGGAGTGATGTGCAATTGAAGGTTTTTTTTTCACAAGGAAAAAGAAAAGAACAACCTTATATTATATAAAATTGTGTTAGAAAAACAACAAATACATACTTCAAAAAGAATTTGTACAGTGATGCATCAAATAAATCCATTATATCCATAGCATGTCAAAACATATCATGATCAGAAACTTATTACATAAAAAAATAAATATCACAACTAATCAAACAAAAACAAAAAAGACGTGGCAATCCTTCTTCAAACAATTTCCAAAGCTAGACCACAAAAGAGTCTTCTTCCAAAGATCATAAGAAACCTAGTAACTGCCCAATGTCCCTTCTGCTATGATCCCACCAAAATATAACTGTGATCCCACTAAAAGGTAACTCCTTCAAGAAGATCAAGCTCTGAGCCAAGCCAATCCCCTGCTTGGACAATGAGTTTTCCTGAGATCGAAAAGGAAAAGAGGGAGATTGATTCAACATTGTTTTTTACTCTTCCAAGCCAAAGAGACTGTAAATTTGGAGATTGCATCTCCCTCTCTAATAACTTTTGAATCTCCTAGGACCATTCGCAACCCAATACCACCAACTTTGGCAAATACAAGATACCCTAAAGAGTCAAAATCTTAGCTCGGGTGTTAGTTCTTTTTCTTGCGTTCATTCATCCAGAGTCTTGGGTTCATCCAAAGCCAGAAAAAATGATTCGCCTCCAACTTAATGACCATGCCTAGACCACACAAGCCAGGTATAAATAAAATATTTGAATTGAATGAATTCGTTGAGCCTTTGGCGTAGTGCATAAAGATCACCTTTTAACAATCGAATTGAAGAAGCTGCAGTATAGAGAATAAGTTCAACAATGAGATATGCATATGGAACATCCAGTCTAACAGGTGCAACTGTTAAGTCATTTATTAAGAGAAACTGCAGTATAGAGAATAAGTTCAACAATGAGATATGCATATGGAACATCCAGTCTAACAGGTGCAACTGTTAAGTCATTTATTAAAGATTGTTGTAAAATAGTCATTACATTACATTTTAATTCTTCTATTATTGTTTCATCACAATATACATATAAGCGGTTACTTTTGTAAAAACTGGGTTACTAACATGTAAAAACAGAAATCAAAATTTACTGCAGATTGCAGATTTCACTGAACAAGGATGTTTGTCATCACGTTTATACAAAATTTGCTGAACAAGGATTCTTGTAATAACGTTCATACAAAATTTGCTGCAGAGTTCACTGAACAAGAGTGAGTTCACTGAACAAGGATGCTTGTCATAACGTTTATTATCCAAGTTGCTGCAGAGTTCACTGAACAAGAGTTCAGTGAACAAGGATGCTTGTCATAACGTTTATTATCCAAGTCCTTATCCAAGTCCTGAACGTTAGGAAAAGAATTATTGTTCAGTGAACTCTCCCTCAAGTCTTAAAAGTTCGTAACTTCAGCATATAGATCACTCGGATAAGAAACCTGCACCACCAAACCAATGGATCCATATAATCTTCCCCTCGTCCTTGTTCCCTGTTCCGACCCACATCTGAACTTAAAATTGGCTTTCAATTAGTACGTCTACCATTATAACCAGGCTGCCCAGCTTAAAAAAAACACACAAATTTTAAAGTGAATGATTAACTATTTTCATTCTCAATATTGAAACACAAAATACATACCGACAAGGGTGCAGGTTGCACCCACAGAAGCAAAATGGTCTATAACACGGCTAACAGGAAATACAATTTTTAAATTGAATCATTAAATATTTTCATTATCATCACTGAAACACAAAATACATACCAACGAGGGCGCAGGTTGCACCCATAGAAGCAAAACTGTCTATAACATGGTTACCAGTAAATCTCAAGCACTCTCTTAGAAAGTACAGATACAAGCATACAACCATGATTGCGCCCATACTACCAACACTTCGTGCGTGAAGTCTTCTGTCACAAATTATATTCTATCTAAAAATCGGAAGAAACACACACATACTATATTGTATTTCGCTATATCTAGAAAAAACCATTCTTAGAAACTATTTTTTCGAACACAGTAAAAATGTTTGAAATTTAAGGGAGCATGAATGATCGATTAACACAGTAGCTTCATCCCTGGGTTAGTATGCAAGACTTGTTAAGGAGAAAAACATCGTAACAATCATCTCGCCTAGTCAGGAAGACTGGAAAAATGAGTGCAATACTTTTTGTAAACTTAAACTCGGCTAGCTGCACCCTGATAACTTCCTTTTGCTGACTTGAACTGATAGGAGGACGTGAGACAGAACTCACCATCTCCTTCTCCTCGTCGCCCTTTATATAAGTAATAAGACTTATAGATTGGATGTGCGAAAAAATCGATGAAATTTTATAACCGTGAAATTTTCAAGGCGCATGGAAACCACCACGTTGCATGATAAATCTTTTCAAGGGAGGCAACATCCTGCAACAGCCGCAATGAATTATTCCCGTTTGGTGTAAAATAGTTAATACGCCTGTAGCAGTGAAATTTTCAAGGCGCATGGAAACCACCACGTTGCATGATAAATCTTTTCAAGGTAGGCAAGATCCCACAACAGCCCTGTTAAACGCGTGCGACCTTTATAGCAGTTGCAGGTTGGGTGTTGGAAATATTCGACTGAAATTTTTCAAGGCACCTCTCAACGACCACGTCCCATGATAAAATCTTTCCAGGTAGGCAAGCTCCTGCCAAGAATTATGTTGCAAGATCCTGCCACATCCGCCAAGAATTATGCTACAAGATCCAGCCACATCCGCCAAGAATTATGTTGTTGGTCCTAAGCAGGGTTGGATCAAATTTGAAGGGTAGGGTGACTAGGGTCCTCTTTCAATTTGAAGGGCTATGATATATTGAACCCTTCTATGATATATTGAATATTTTAATTCAATGTTTACATCTTGAAATAAATTTTTTTTATTTGAAAATATAATATATTAAAATCTCATTGTATATTAAAAGCAATGTAATCAAATTTTTTGATATAGTAATAAAATTTGAATAATTTTAAATGTTTAACCCAAGAACCTATCTATATAGAGAAAAGTTTAGAAATATAAAAATACATGATTGAAAAACACTTATAAGGAATGGAGATTGAATCGACAAGTAATAAAACTTCTAATACAAAAATAAAAGTTGGATCAAAATGAAACACAATCTATACAATGTCCAATGAACATAGAGAACCATAAATACAAAAGAGGGAATGAATCTAAAAGATATGTTCATCAATATACACAAACTATTACCTTGAATCAATTCAAAAACAAACTGCATTCCTTTCCAATAAGAAGCAAATAATTATTTATAAAATAACATAACAAAAAATTATTTTTATGCTACACATACCTCACAAATTGTTCAACACTTGGAACAACCCATCAAATATTGAGCTCCACTAAGGGAATGAATCTCTTTATATATGTTTCGGGTTGCTCAACTTCATGAACCAGAGGATAGGCATACTCCTCTAGAGGAAATAATCATGAGGGTAGGTGTCATTTTATATCTCTAGTGGTGATGTGCACTTATGTAGGTGGATGGTGGACTAGTGGTGTTGGGGTGGATGTGTCTTTCCTTTAGTCAAGTAGAGCCCTTGTATTCTAAAGAGGTTATGATATACCCTATGAATGAAAGAAAGGGTGCAAGTATCTTGAGAAGGGTTCAACAATGATGGTAGAAACAACATGAGAAAGGGTCAAACTTGATAGTGGAAGCAACCTGAGAAAATGTCAAGACTTACCTCTTCCTATGGAATCCTAATTCATAGGACAAATGAAAAGCTTAGTTAGTCATACTTCTGACAAACATTGATAATTATATCCAATCATAATGAATTATTTTCCCCTACAATTTTGGAGGGACTTTGAGCAGTATATTCATCTCTATGTACATACCAATGAAGCCATTCAATATAGATGGATGGAATCCTATGGTCGATTCTCCATACTAAACATTCACAAACATAAGGAAAGAGGAAGTAACTCACCATATAGCTTACTGAAATGAATCTTCATGTCTCACATCTTAATGATGAAGTAAATATTGAACACAAAGTGATCAAGACACTTTCTCCAACAAGAGCCTTGATAATTGTGTTTGTTCACCTACTAGACCAAATCAATCTGTCGAGTGTTGATTGAAGCTCATAGTTACTTGCACCCTGTCATGAACTCATGCCCCTTATCGAGCTACCATAACTCTAGAATGTATTAAAACATGAAACAAAGTAGAAATATGAAAGTGAAATAGGCTTGATACTCAACGATGATGGTGGAAGTATGTGCATCTTAAGAAGGGCCAATGAATTTAGAAATTGAAATAATGATAAACAACTGTTTAAAGTTTAAAACCACTTCAGTTTCAAACTTGGGTCAGTGCAAGAAGATGATGGACCTTTTTGGCGCGTTAGATGCAATAGAAACCTGAAAAATCAGGCATCCCTCAACTTACTTGGATTTTTTGAGATACTTATGCAAAATATCTTGCATTAAGTAAAAAACATGAAATGTAGGAAATTGAATCACCTTTCCGAATATATAACTTTTATGTATCGAAAATTTGCATAGCTATGTCAAATTTCATTTTTCCTAACAGACACTTTTTATTTTTCAGGGAAATTATAAGGTATATGTTTTTGTGGGTGCAGCCTTTGAGGGCCTAAATGATCGAATCAAGCTACACAAATTGACATCCATGTAGAGAACCCATAGCACTAGTGCGGAATTATTTTTCGAAAATTAAATTTGTAATTTTATAATATTTTTATAATTGTCTAAGTGAGAAAACCTCGAAAATGGTACGTGTTTTGTGGGTGCATCCTTTGAAGGTCTTAATGCAAAAATCATGAAATGGAGTTTTGATAGAACATAGAGGTTAGTGTCTACTTGTGCACCATACAATTTTTATTTGAAGTGATCAAGAATTGAAAAAGTTATAGAAGAAACACTACGAGTGTGTTTTTTGAGTTGAGGAGTGATGACAGAAGATAAATAAGAAAAAAATAGAAAAAATTATGTATTCTTGTTAAAATTTACATATTTAGAATCTGCAAATAAAACCATATCTGTTTCTAAAATCTCATAAAAAATGGAGGTGTGCAGCACAATCAGACGAACCGTTAAACATGAGCATATTGAAAATATGGATATAATGCTGAATTTGCCATGGTTTATCATACTCCAAGGCACAGGCATGTTGAATCTGAAGCAAAGTACAAAGCAGACACATAGGCATAGGAATTCCACGAAAGCATGGGTGGAGGCTCGGCCTTATCATTTGGAGGGAATAAAAATTTGAATTTATGAATATGTGCACGCGATTTAACACTACAAAACGCGTGCCCGTTATATCAACACAAAACGTGTGCATGTTATATCAACACAAAATGCGTGCGCGTTATGTTCATATAAATCGCGTGCACGATATGTGAAACCAAAAAAATAGCGCCAACATAATTTTGACATAAAGCTTGGGATCATAATGCTTCTATTCTTCAAGTTAGTGTACACTCCACATATAACATAAAGTTTGTAGGTTCATTAATCTAAAATACATCAATTGGTATCACACAAATGATATAGAATGTGTGTGTATACTATTACTACTAGAGGTATTAGTATTAAACTAGTTACTAATTGTACACTGATTGGTGATGGAGAGAGGGATCTGGTACATAACGATGCCTAGGGATTTCCACTAGTGACCTACTGCAACCTCTTCCATAGCCCTAATGACCTGCTACAATTTTCCAATGCATCATGTCTCCAGTATCATGCCAATAGCGATAACCTGAGCTCCTTCAATGGCGACATCTGATGCTCCCACAGGTGCTTTATATGATACACAAATAATAAATCCGCCTTGTAGTGAAATAATTCATCATCATCATCATCACCTTCCTCATCATCATCATCACCATCGCCATCATCATTATCCTCATCATCATTATCATCATCCTCATCCTCATCGTCATCATCAGCTTCATCATCACCATCATCATCATCATCAACATGATCATCATCATCACCATCAACATCATGAACATCATCATCACCATCGTCGTCATCATCATCATGAACATCGTCCTCATCACCATCATTGTCATCATCATCATCATCCTCCTCATCATCATCATCACCTTCCTCATCATCAACATCACCATCACCATCATTATCATCATCAACATCGCCATGATCATCATTATCATCTTCATCATGTCCATCTTCATCATCATCATCTTCACCATCATCAACTTCATCATCACCATCGTCATCATCATCATCATCACCATTGCCATCATTTCCATCATCATCATCATCAAAAACAACATTATCACCATTGTCGTCATTGTCATCATCATCACCTTCATCATCCTTATCATAATCATCACCATCAACATCATGAACATCATCATCACCATCATCTTCATCATCATCATCATCATCACCATCGTCATCATCATCATCATCACCATTGCCATCATTTCCATCATCATCATCATCACCATTGCCATCATTTCCATCATCATCATCATCATCATCATCATCACCATCAACATCATGAACATCGTCATCATCATCATCACCATCAACATCACCATCAACATCATGAACATCATCATAATTCATGATCATCATCATCATAATCACCTTCATCATCATCATCAACATTCATCATCATTCATCATCACCATCAACATCATCCTCATCACCATCAACATCATGAACATCATCATCACCATCCTCATCATCATCATCACCTTCATCATCATCGTCATCCTCATCATCATCATCATCCGCACCATCAATTTCATGAACATCATCATCATCACCTTCATCATCATCGTCATCCTCATCATCATCATCATCACCATCAACATCGTGAACATCATCATCACCTTCCTCATCGTCATCCTCACCCTCATCATCATCATCACCTTGAACACCATCATCATCATCATCAACATGATCATCATCATCACCATCAACATCGTCAACATCACCATCAACATCATGAATATCATCATCATCATCCTCACCATCACCATCGCCATCAACATCATGAACATCATCATCATCCTCATCACCATCAACATCATGAACATCATCATCATCCTCATCACCATCAACATCATGAACATCATCATCATCCTCATCACCATCAACATCATGAACATCATCATCATCCTCACCATGAACATCACCTTCATCATCATCATCCTCATCACCATCATCATAATCATTCATCACCATCAACATCATGAGCATCATCATCATCATCCTCACTATCAACATCATGAACATCATCATCATTCACCATCATCATCATCCTCATCATCATCATCATCCGCACCATCAATTTCATGAACATCATCATCATCACCTTCATCATCGTGAACATCCTCATCATCATCATCACCATCATCATCATGAACATCATCATCACCATCCTCATCATCATCATCACCTTCATCATCATCGTCATCCTCATCATCATCATCATCACCATCAACATCATGAATATTATCATCACCTTCCTCATCGTCGTCCTCATCCTCATCATCATCATCACCTTGAACACCATCATCATCATCATCATCACCATCAACATTGTCAACATCATCATCATCACCATCAACATCATGAATATCATCATCATCATCCTCACCATCACCATCGACATCAACATCGTGAACATCATCATCATCATCCTCCTCATCATCATCACCATCAATGTCATGAACTCATCATCATCATCACCATCAACATCATGAACATCATCATCATCCTCAGCATGAACATCACCTTCATCATCATCATCCTCATCACCATCACCATCATCATTCATCACCATCAACATCATGAACATCATCATCACCTTCCTCATCGTCGTCCTCATCCTCATCATCATCATCACTTTGAACACCATCATCATCATCATCAACATGATCATCATCATCACCATCAACATGATCGTCAACATCATCATCCTCACCATCACCATCGACATCAACATCATGAACATCATCATCATCATCCTCCTCCTCATCATCACCATCAACATCATGAATATCATCATCATCATCCTCACCATCACCATCGACATCAACATCATGAACATCATCATCATCATCACCATCAACATCATCAACATCATCCTCATCATCATCATCACCATCAACATCATCACCACCAACG
>LPNX010344819.1:30427-40427 GCA_001517045.1 Pseudotsuga menziesii | reverse complement strand
AAGATTGAAGTATATTGTAGGATTGAATATTGAAGGAAGATTAAATTTTCTCATTCATTATTGTTTTGATGGGAAATATGAACAATTGAGAAGGATGATTGAAGTATATTGAAGGATTAATAGTTATATTAAAGCAAGTTAAAAGTTTGGAAGCTTGTAATTGAGGAGCAACACAAACAAAGTATATTGACATTGATCATTGTGGTGATGGGGAATGTATGTAATCGAGGAAGAAAATCAGCAAGGAAGAAGAGACCTCAAGAAGTCATCGAAGAAGAGAAAGAAAAAAAACGAATAGACATGATGAATCGGAGGCTTTCTTTGGAAAATAATCCAAATCCAATTATAGAGGATACGGCGGTTCATCCTATTAATCCAACACAAGAAGAAATTCCGCATTCACTAGAGGGACCATCTCAAGACGAAGCTCATGAAGAGGCAGTGTACATGGAGCCTACTGTTGAAGAAGAAAATATTAATCAGACCATCAATGAGGATGTTGGACTTCCACCATCCAACTACCAAGAAGAGAGTGAAGGACAACAAGTTCCTACTGAAACCCCAGAGCGTATTGTTGATGCACTAGATGATAGAAATCCAACCCCCTTACCTCCATTACAAAGCACACGTCGAAGAACTCCGAAGCGTATACAAGTTGATGAAGGACTCATCAATTCCATGGAAGGTACGCTATCTAAACGTAGTATTGCTTATCAAACTCAACCGATACTAAATAAATATTTTGATTCTAAATGTGATGGAGATAAATGTAGATTATTTTTTTCATTTTTAAAATCTAGGGGCATGAATATTGTTAGGAAATTATTAGGGATAAAGATGATAAAGGCTTCTGGACCAAGTTCTCATATAGTTAAAAGCTTAGTAGATGCCTTTGGTAAAATTGGTAAGAACACACGATCAAAGGACCGCAATGCGGCTCGTCGTGTGTTGTCACAAGCAATTGTGAATAAGAACACCAAGGTCCTTGGTTTTCTCAAGCCTACATCTAAACTAGTTAATTTGAATGTAAAAACCCTCCGTAAGTATTCTATTAGAAGAGAACATCTCGACACAACCGTCCAGACAGATTTTTGGGCCTTTAATGGTCGATTGCCACGTCGTGACATGAAGCTAGTTGATGCAGTAAAGGGACTAGTGCAGAGTTTTTGGCATGATCACACAAGGCCTTCTTCAAACCGGAAGGATGTACTAAAACTGAGAAGGGGTTCAAAGGACCATGAACCACATATTAAGCATTTTCTTGATATAACACAGACAGAACTATACGAGAAATTTAGGAATGAACATAGACAATTGAATTTGGGGCAAAGATCTTTTGAGAAATGTAAGCCTTGGTATGTTAGAATAAATACTCTTCGTAACACTTGTTTTTGTAGATACCATGTAGAATATGAATATTACTATGAAACATTTTTGTACATTCGTCGAGTGTTGCATACTAACCATGTGCAGGATTGCTCCTTGACGATACCACCGACCTCATCAAGAGAATTCATTCATAGTATCATGTGCAATAGGCTTGAGGGGCAAACTTACTATGCAAAATCCTGTTTGGATGGAACTTGCTCCAACTGTGCTGGAATGGCATTATTGAGCCAATGTATGCACGAGACTAGAGATAATGAATTTGGGAATATGATTACAGACATGAAAAGTTTCAAATATATCAGCTATGAAATAGCCCCAGGGAAAGAAAGCAAAAAAATACAATTGGTGACATCTCAGGTACATGCATGTATCTATAAAACTATGTTCAGAACAGTTGCATTTCATTCCTTACTTACAAAAAAACCTAATATTGAGAACATTTTGTGTCAACAGGTACAAGTTAGTGTCTTCATCAAGGAATTTATTGAAAAGACATGTCAATATGTTCAGCATGTCCACTTGGCATGATGGCAGGATGAAAAGTTTAGAATATGCAGAGATTCATTTCCTCGTGGAACTATACTATCAATAGTTGATTTTGCCGAGAACTACACTCTACAACCTCAAAATGAGATCCAAAGTCAGTATTATCACTCTGAGCAGGTTTCCTTGATGGTGCATATCACATATAGGCATGGCACGAACAGTAGTGAAGAGCAAAGAGAAATCCTAAAGGAATATCACTTCTACATAAGTGATGATAGGTGCCATGACTTCCACTATGTACGCCATTTCTTCATCATGTTCTATGATCATTTGAAGGGTAGGAACATACAGATGGATATACACTGGATTTGGTCTGATGGATGTGCTGGTCAGTTCAAAAATGCTCGCATATTTCAATGGTTGTGTTCATTGCATAAAAACTACAAAGTTGCACATATGTGGAACTATTTTGAGACTGGGCATGGTAAAGGAGAGCATGATGGAGCCGGAGCATGTGTCAAAATAGCCCTACGAAGAGAGGAATTGAAATTATCTACAATATCTACTATTCAAAATGCTCAATCTATAGTCAGGTGGTGCACGTCAGTAATGGGAGAGGAATCAGCTATGCAAGCAGAATCCACAAGAAAGAGACATGTGGAAAGATTTTTTGGGAGGTGGTAGACATAGATCATTCACATGCATGGGAATGCAAGACTGTTCCTGGCACTCGTGGCTTTCATTCAGTTCGAAGTTCTGATAACCCAGTATTTGAAATTTGGACCAGAAAACTCGCTTGTTTTTTCCCGCCTTGCTGTGATGGTGACTGGGATGTGTGTGAATCATTGGATTGGGTTTATGGATGGGATCGCATATCACTTCCACTTGATCAGCGTGCAATTGTTGAGTTAACTCCGTTGGAAGAAGACCAATTGTCTATTTCTATAGATTTTGATCATATATCAGACCTTGTACAACCTGGTATGATGCATTTCCTTAACATTTTTTTGTTAAATTTGCGTAGTCTTCGAACTCACATTAATGGCCTTGTATCACACAGAAAATATTTGATCATATACCTACAATCATACTATGCAGGATAGATATACGCAGTGGTTGCCTCAAGAGATAGTGAATGGGGTGGTGATTACTGGTTGACACGCTGTATAGAGGGAAAGCAAACCCTCATTATGTCCATGACTGATGATGAAAACAACCACTTCCCCACTGGGTCTATGGTTGTTAAAGGTGAATACCTTACTCATGACAACAATGCAAGAAAGAAGGGTGGATATGTTTACAGGGATTACAAACTAGGTGCAAGTGTGTATCACTTTACCAACTTAATCATTGGTACAAACCTCCAGGTACGAACAATGCCTAGCCGAAATTCATCGAAGGTACGCTACTTCTTACCGGATACAGAGCACGAGAGACTAATGGAGACCGTTGTTATAAGAGATGATTCGGAGGGCTTGGTTGTATGATAATAGGTGAGATCTAGCATGATGAGGTATGTATCATAATTTAAATTTCTCCATGTATGTTTCTTATGAATATGTCAATTTTGTGTTCTTGATATGCAAAATTTTCCATAATGTTGTTTATAAATATGCCAAAAGTTCTCTTGTATGTCAAGTTAATGAACATGCCATCATTTAAGCCCTTCTTTGTAATTGTTCAAAATATTGTTAATAAATCCCATCATTTAAGTCACTTGCACCGATGAGAAAACAATGCAATATAATTTCCCCAAAAAACAACATATTGCTTAAAAACCATGGTTATCATGTGGTCATATAAAATATCCAAGACAATAGATTGTTGGTTTTTCATGTTTGTATTTCCATTGACATGTCTTAAGAGACCATCATTAACTTTCATTCACCCAAACCCTTCAACTAGGTGTTATGGTCAAAATGGAGGTCTATCACATCCTAGAGAGTAACAAAAGATGAAGAGACCCCTTAGCATGTATACTAAGTAACAAATAATGGAAACACCTTCATCACCTTCATCTTCATCATCATCATCATCATCATCCTCACCTTCATCATCATCATCACCATCAACATCATCAACATCATCCTCATCATCCTCATCATCATCCTCACCTTCAATCATCATCATCACCATCAACATCATGCTCACCATCATCATCATCCTCACCATCACCATCAACATCGTGAACCATCAACATCGTGAACATCATCATCACCATTCTCATCATCATCCTCACCATCAACATCATGAACATCATCATCATTCTTCCTCATCATCCTCATCATCATCTTTCAACATATTCAAATTTATTGTCTAAATACCTTGAATCGTCCCTCCAAGACAATAGATTGTTGGTTCTCCATGTTTGTATTTCCATTGACATGTCCTAAGAGACCATCATTAACTTTCATTCACCCAAACCCTTCAACTAGTTGTTATGGTCAAAATGGAGGTCTATCACATCCTAGAGAGTAACAAAAGATGAAGAGACGCCTTAGCATGTATACTAATTAACAAATAATGGAAACACCTTCATCACCTTCATCTTAATCATCATCATCATCATCATCCTCACCTTCATCATCATCATCACCATCAACATCATCAACATCATCCTCAGAATCCTCATCATCATCCTCACCTTCATCATCATCATCACCATCAACATCATGCTTACCATCATCATCATCCTCACCATCACCATCAACATCATGAACATCATCATCACCATTCTCATCATCATCCTCACCATCAACATCATGAACATCATCATCATTCATCATCATCATCCTCATCATCATCATCATCAGCACCATCAATTTCATCAACATCATCACCATCAACATCATGAACATCATCATCATTCTTCCTCATCATCCTCATCATCTTCTTTCAACATATTCAAATTTATTGTCTAAATACCTTGAATCGTCCCTCCAAGACAATAGATTGTTGGTTCTCCATGTTTGTATTTCCATTGACATGTCCTAATGGACCATCATTAAATTTCATTCACCCAAACCCTTCAACTAGGTGTTATGGTCAAAATGGAGGTCTATCACATCCTAGAGAGTAACAAAAGATGAAGAGACCCCTTAGCATGTATACTAAGTAACAAATAATGGAAACACCTTCATCACCTTCATATTCATCATCATCATCATCATCATCCTCACCTTCATCATCATCATCACCAACAACATCATCAACATCATCCTCATCATCCTCATCATCATCCTCACCTTCATCATCATCATCACCATCAACATCATGCTCACCATCATCATCATCCTCATCATCATCCTCACCTTCATCATCATCATCACCATCAACATCATGCTCACCATCATCATCATCCTCACCATCACCATCACCGTCATCACCATCAACATCATGAACATAATCATCACCATTCTCATCATCATCCTCACCATCAACATCATGAACATCATTCTCATTCTTCCTCATCATCCTCATCATCTTCTTTCAACATATTCAAATTTATTGTCTAAATACCTTGAATCGTCCCTCCAAGACAATAGATTGTTGGTTTTCCATGTTTGTATTTCCATTGACATGTCCTAAGAGACCATCATTAACTTTCATTCACCCAAACCCTTCAACTAGGTGTTATGGTCAAAATGGAGGTCTATCACATCCTAGAGAGTAACAAAAGATGAAGAGACCCCTTAGCATGTAACGAACATCATCATCATCCTCATCCTCAAAATCATCTTCATCACCTTCATCATCATCATCATCATCATGCTCATCATCATTCTCATCCTCATCATCATCATCACCTTCATCATCATCATCATCATCATCATCCTCACCTTCATCATTATCATCACCATCAACATCATCACCATCACCATCAACATCATCTTCATCACCTCCATCATCACCATCATCATCATCCTCATCATCATCCTCATCCTCCTCATCTTCATCATCACCTTCATCATCATCATCATCATCAACCTCATCATCATCATCATCCTCATCATCATCATCATCATCATCATCCTCACCTTCATCATGATCATCACCATCAACATCATCACCATATTTAGGCATGTTTATCAGCCAGACTTGCTAGGGTTTTTGTCAGATCGATGCTCGGGCCTCCGATCGACGAACCGTCGATTCCGTTGGATTCACGACGTGGGATTTTATCTAGTGGGGGGCCTCTCCCTCCTGTCCATTGCCCGGTGACCTCCATCTACGGTCGTTTCTGGAGCTAGGGTTTCGCTCAGTAGGGGACAATGCAGTCACGCTAACGAGGGCCAAAGCTGGAAAGCCATGGATGGTGGCGGTGCGGTTGGAATTGCCATATTTCCCATGCCCAAACACACTAGCAGGAGTTGACAGAATTCAAAATTGCCGCTCCGTGAGGTTTTTTGCGCACCGGGCCCAAGTCCACCAGGTGTCCTTGAACGGTATCTGGAGGTGACCTGCAGCTCGCCATAGATCGACGCTCGGGCCTCCGATCGATGAACCGTCGATTCCGTTGGATTCGTGACGCGGGATTTTAGCTAGGGGGGGGCCTCTCCCTCCTGTCCATTGCCTAGTGATCTCCATCTACGGTCGTTTCTGGAGCTAGGGTTTCGCTCAGTAGGGGACAATGCAGTCACGCCAACGAGGGCCAAAGCTGGAAAGCCATGGATGGTGGCGGTGCGGTTGGAATTGCCATATTTCCCATGCCCAAACACACTAGCAGGAGTTGACAGAATTCAAAATTGCCGCTCCGTGAGGTTTTTTGCACACCGGGCCCAAGTCCACGAGGTGTCCCTGAACGGTATCTGGAGGTGACCTGCAACTCGCCATAGGTCGACGCTCGGACCTCCGATCGACAAAATGTTGATTACGTTGGATTCGGGACGCGGGATTTTCGCTAGGGGGGGGCCTCTCCCTCCTGTCCATTTCCCGGTGACCTCCGTCTACGGTCGTTTCTGGAGCTAGGGTTTCGCTCAGTAGGGGACAATGCAGTCACGCCAATGAGGGCCAAAGCTGGAAAGCCATGGATGGTGGCAGCGTGATTGGCATTGCCATATTTCCCATACCCAAACACACTAGCAAGAGTTGATAGAATTTAAAATTTCCGCTCCGTGAGGTTTTTTGCGCACCGGGCCCAAGTCCACTAGGTGTCCCTGAACGGTATCTGGAGGTGACCTGCAACTCACCATAGATCGACGCTCGGGCATGCGATCGACGAACCGTTTATTCCGTTGGATTCATGACGCGGGATTTTAGCTAGGTGGGGGCCTCTCCCTCCTGTCCATTGCCCGGTGACCTCCATCTACGGTCGTTTCTGGAGCTAGGGTTTCGCTCAGTAGGGGACAATGCAGTCACACCAACGAGGGCCAAAGCTGGAAAGCCATGGATGGTGGCGGTGTAGTTGGCATTTCCATATTTCCCATGCCCAAACACATTAGCAAGAGTTGACAGAATTCAAAATTGACGCTCCATGAGGTTTTTTGCACACCAGGCCCAAGTCCACCAGGTGTCCCTGAACGGTATCTGGAGGTGACCTGCAACTCGCCATAGATCGACGCTCGGGCCTCCGATCGACGAACTGTCGATTTCGTTGGATTCGTGACGCAGGATTTTAGCTAGGGGGGGGGGCTCTCCCTCCTGTCCATTACCCGGTGAACTCCGTCTACGGTCATTTCTGGAGCTAGGGTTTTGCTCAGTAGGGGACAATGCAGTCACGCCAACGAGGGCCAAAGTTGGAAATCCACATATGGTGGCGGTGCGATTGGCATTGCCATATTTCCCATGCCCAAACACACTAGTAGGAGTTGACAGAATTCAAAATTGCCGCTCCGTGAGGTTTTTTGCGCACCGGGCCCAAGTCCACTAGGTGTCCCTGAACGGTATCTGGAGGTGACCTGCAACTCGCCATAGATCGATGCTCAGGCCTCCGATCGACTAACCGTCGATTTCGTTGGATTTGTGATGCGGGATTTTAGCTAGGGGGGAGCCTCTCCCTCCTGTCCATTTCTCAGTGACCTCCGTCTACGGTCGTTTTTGGAGCTAGGGTTTCGCTTAGTAGGGGACAATGCAGTCACGCCAACGAGGGCCAAAGCTGGAAAGCCATGGATGGTGGCGGTGCGGTTGGCATTGCCATATTTCCCATGCCCAAACACACTAGCAGGAGTTGACAGAATTCAAAATTGCCGCTCCGTGAGGTTTTTTGCGCACCGGGCCCAAGTCCACCAGGTGTCCCTGAACAGTATCTGGAGGTGACCTACAACTCGCCATAGATCAACGCTCGGGCCTCCGATCGACGAACCGTCGATTCCGTTGGATTCGTAACGCGGGATTTTAGCTAGGGGGCGGCCTCTCCCTCCTGTCCATTGCCCGGTGACCTCCGTCTACGGTCTTTTCTGGAGCTATGGTTTCGCTCAGTAGGGGACAATGCAGTCACGCCAACGAGGGCCAAATCTGGAAATCCACGGATGGTGGCGGTGCGGTTGGCATTGCCATATTTCCCATGCCCAAACACACTAGCAGGAGTTGACAGAATTCAAAATTGCTGCTCCGTGAGGTTTTTCGCGCACCGGGCCCAAGTCCACTAGGTGTCCCTGAACGGTATCTGGAGGTGAGCTGCAACTCGCCATAGATCGACGCTCGGGCCTCCGATCGATGAACCGTCGATTCCATTGGATTCGTGATGTGGGATTTTAGCTAGGGGGGGGCCTCTCCACCCCGTTTGCATGGCCCAGTGGCTCCATTGTGCATCGTTTTTGTAAACTAGGGTTTTGCTCAGTAGATTTATTGATGTTGTAATTTGTTGTAATAAGGAGGTAGAATTAGGGTTCCAACCCTGTAGAAGATACAAATAAAAGAGCTAATTTCTTTGGTGATATTGTAGTCTTGTTCTTGTGTGATACATGGAGGTTAGGGAAAGACCATGGAAAACTTAACTTGATAAGTCTCGAGCTTCTTTTGATTCCTTGCTTAAAAGAAGATTTTTTTAAGTTTAGTTGATTTTCCATGGACGTCTTGGTGCTTGCGTTGATGCAATAGAAAGAGAACTAGGGTTTGAGGAATCATCCTAGGAGAGACATGTTGACGTCGAAACTGGTGCTAGACTTGTCTGAAATGCCATGTGCTTCTATGATGAAAGATGATTAGGGTTTATAAACCCTAACGAGGAAAACAATTATAGTGTGGATACCTTAATGCATTCTAGGGTTTCATGAGATGGAAGTAGAAACACATGTACATGTACAAATCCAAAACCAACTAGGCTTTCATGAGCTGCAAATTGCATGCTATAACTAGGGTTGAGAAGTTATGAGATGGAAATATGGATTTATGAGCTCTTTACAAGTTATGAGATGGAAAAGAGAAACACACCTACGGTTTCATGAACTACCATTACATGCTAGGGTTTCATGAACTACAATCTTGTTGAGAGTTTCATACTAGGGTTTCATGAACTACAATTGCATACTAGGGTTTAATGAACTACAATTGCATGCTATAGTTTCATGAACTACAAATTGCATGCTATAACTAGGGTTGAGAAGTTATGACACGGAAATATGGATTTATGAGCCCTTTACAAGTTATGAGATGGAAAAGAGATCTTTACAAGTTATGAGATGGAAAAGAGAAACAAACCTACGGTTTCATGAACTACAATCTCATTGAGACTTTCATACTAGGGTTTCATGAGCTAAAATTGCATAGTAGGGTTTCATGAACTACAATTGCATGCTATTGCTTCATGATCTACAATTGCACTCTATAACTAGGGTTGAGAAGTTATGAGATGGAAGTAGGGTTTTATGACCTCTTTACAAGTTATGTGATGGAACTAGAATGGTATGGTATGTTGTATGTTAGCATGGTATGGTATGGTATGTTAGTACATGGTATGATGTTAGTATCATAGGGTATTGTAGGGGATGGTATGGTATGCTAGTATGGTATGGTATGTTAGAATGGTATGATGTTAGTATGTTATGGTATGTTATATTAGTTGGTAGGGTTTCCTGAACTCTTTACAGGTTATGAGATGGAAGTAGAAACACATGCACATGTACACATCCTAAACCAACTAGAGTTTCACGAACTACAATTGCATGCTATAACTTGGGTTCAAAAT
>LPNX010344819.1:0-10792 GCA_001517045.1 Pseudotsuga menziesii | reverse complement strand
AGAAAGTAGTTTTGGTTAGTGTAGGAGCTGTGAATAAATAAGCTTGATTGTTCAAGCATTTCTTTAAAATTTATACAGTGTGATCAGATTGTTGTGAGAACATTATTTCAGTTTGCAGAGTAGTTTAAAGATTCAGTCAGTGGTTTGTTAAGTAGCAGAGATTGGTTATAAAGACTCCAGCCCAATGGAAACAAGGAACTTGGTCTACTTGTTCTTGGCAGCTCACAGGGAGCATGCCATCCCCAGACAGAGCCAGATGTTATCTCCAGATCTACTCCAGCAAAATTATTATTTGTAATGGTTTTAAAATTTTGAAAAATAGGGGTTTAGTGCCAAAGTCTCGATTACATGTTTCATACAGTACTCATACAAATGCCAAGTGGTTAAATTCAGGTGGCATACAAACATCAAAAGTCTTGACACCGAGGAGGCTAAGTGTTCTTTCTTGCTGCCAGTAGTGGAGATGCTTTTGAAATGTTTTGAAATATGTAGGGTTTGCATAAATAGTACACCTTCCTGGAGTGTTTAAAGGAATCTGTTGTCAGTTGCTTATAAAATATGACTAGAGTTCACTTGCTGTTTTGTAAGAAATATCAGATGAAGGATGAATACATAGCTGGTTTATGATGAATGCCTTTGTAAAAACATCAAAGATGTAATTATATGAGAAATCAAATGCAATTACCAAATTACATAAAATGCCTAGCAATAGAGAGATTTTCCCAACTACCAGAGAAATTAAATGGAGTTAGTCTACAAATGTATGGCTGTAGAGTCATCCAGAAGGCTGTCGAGGTTGTTGATATAGACCAGCAATTGAAGATCGTCCAGGAATTGGATGGAAACGTTATGCGTTGTGTGCTAGATCAAAATGGGAACCATGTTATCCAGAAGTGTATTGATTGTATTTCTCAAGATAAAATACATTTCATTATTTTGGCCTTTTTTGGGCAAGTTGTGGCACTATCCTCCCAGACATATGGCTGTCGTGTATTCAAAGAATGTTAGAGCACTGCAAAGAGGACAAGATACAGAGTATTATAATGGATGAGATCTTGCAATCTGTCTACACTCTGGCCCAAGATCGATATGGAAACTATGTGATACAACACGTCCTTGAACATGGTAAACCACATGAGCGTGCTGCTGAGAAACTAGCTCGGCAAATAGTTCAGATGAGTCAACAGAAGTTTGCTTCAAATGTTATTGAGAAATGTTTACAATTTGGAGGTCCAATTGAGCGACAGATTTTGATCAGTGAGATGCTGGGCTCTACAGATGAAAATGAGCCCCTCCAGGCAATGATGAAAGATCAGTTGGAAAATTATGTTGTTTAAAAGGTTTTGGAAACTTGTGATGATTAACAACGTGATTTCATTCTTTGCACATTAAAATGCATTTAAATCACTTAAAGAAGTATACATATGGAAAGCGTATAGTTGCTCGAGTTGAGAATCTTGTCACAGCTGGAGAGAAGCGTATCAGGACTCGTTCAACGCATCCCTTGTAAATTCTGGAGAGAACCTGTATAGATCTCCAGTAGAAAAATCCAGATGTCAGGTTTGAGACCGTTGATGTGGAACTCGGTTACTTATTCCTATTATAGTGTTACAAAACCATAATCGTTACAATATCTTTGAAGCAGGGCACAACTACAATATTGATATGAAAGCCATTGAGATGGAGGTAAAAAAGAGGGTTCATTACTGTTCAGTTGTAGAATAAATAACAAGTGGCAGAGTATTTTGATTCCAGATTTGTAGTGATTTAGGCAGAAGATCGCCTTCAGATTACTAGTCAACAGGATCATTTCCAGAATGTCAAGGCATAAATATAACCAAAATACAGGTGGCAGAGTAATTTTAACAGGTCCATCTTTTCAAGGAAAATATAGCACAAATGTCAGGATTTTAAGACTCAAAATCTACATCATTGATATTATCCAAATCTTATGAACAAGGATTGAGGTTCAAATCTCCAACAGCTTAGCCCAGTTTAGTAGGATCAAAGATCTCCATGTAGGTTCGATCCTTTATTTTGGATCTGTTTTACATTATGTAAGGCATGGTAAATTTATAAAAGGCAAGATGTAACAAGAGAAAAGGAGGAGAGAGGTCCCAGCTAAAGGGCTCGCGAGCAGAGAAGAAAGATTTCTTCCTTTCAGGAGAACACAGGGGGCTGTAGGTTGGCAGTCTTGGGAGATATGTTGGAACATTTGTAGATACATCTATATATCATGAACCCTTTGCAACTTCAATGGCAGGTTTTAGTTTTGAATGAACTTGATGTTGATTTATTTCTGTACTACATAAACTGTCTCTTTGATAAATATTTTGTGTACTTGGTCACTCACATTCCAATACATAATTCTTATTACAAGTTGACAGTTATCTTTCATTTATATAAACAGTAATAGTTTCACTTCATGATTTAGGATCATAAAACCTGGGTGTTGGACTTTGTCACTGCTTTCATGTTATACAGAATTTGTTTGGATTTTCCTGCAACTCTTAGTCTTACCAGCCTTTATTTTAATTCTTTGATATCCTGGTACATACCTGCATTTACCCATCTGTTATATACCAGATCTGTTCATTGTAAATTGTGTGTGAATATTTTGATCTCATACCTAAAACTGTATAAACTGTACAAATAATTGATATTAACCAAGTGTCTGTAAGTTTCTATTTGCCCTGGTTTAATACCAGCTTCTATTTTTTATTTGATTTCATTCGATTTGAACATTTTCAAACTAAGATTTCCTTAAGCTTGGATCCCGTAGTCTAGGTCCAACTTTAGGGATAACACCATGATTTATATTTTGAGAAATAATGTTGATGGAATGCATGGAAACTTGGCTTGGCTTCTTTCTGTTAGAGCATTAAGCTACCTTAGTATCATTGTCTTACACCTAGGAGGCATTTTCATTTGTCTTGTACTTATGTTATATGATCCTAGTTAGGTTATATTGGTCAATCTTGGTCTATTGGGTGATTTCTGGCTCATTAACTCATAGTTGAAGCGCTCCACTTTGATAATCTTAAGAGTTGATGTGCTCTAGTTTGATCATTTTGTCAAGCCAAGTGACCTCATTACTGAGAAATCGCTCCTTATCCCTTTAAATCAAGGACTATGTTTGACTAGGGGTGTTAGTGTGTGAATGTAGTTGCTTTGTCATCTTCTTGGGCATTTATTGGCTCGTAGAGACTCTCCCACTCGTGCATGTGTTCAATCATGCCTAGAATGCCTTAATTTATGATCCAAAATGCCTCCATCCATATTCACACTTGCATTTGTGATTGTTTGGTATGGTTTGGGAGCCTATTTCTCAACCTAGGGAGTTTTAGGGGTCAAATCCTAGCCTGATACTTGTATGCATCCATATGGCCTCCAAGGGCTCATGAATTTTCCACATTGTGTTATAAAATGTACCATACATATATACAAGTTGTACAATAATAGAAAGATCAGTTATTGGCACCATTTATGTGTGTTATTTTGTTCTCTTTTACTGTTTTATTACATATTCTTTGAATAACTTAAAATGTGAAGATTACCTTAGCTCCTAGATATAACTGTGAAGCAACTCTCACATGGTGTCAGAGATTTGTGGAGCTGGAAACAAAAACTATGAGTGTTTGAGTTGATTTTTAGGGCATTTTCCAGAAAATTTAAGTGTTTGCATTGCAGGTACAATAATGTTTCTGTCACACAATGCGCAAGTAGAATGGAGAAGACTCATGTGTTTCTGAACCCATTAAACTATTTTCAATGGAAGACCAAAATGGTGATCCAGATGAGGTCAAAAGGCCCGTATAGAGTCACCATGGGGACTGAGACCGATCTCAACTCTACTATGAAGAAATCGAAGTACTTCAACAGGCTTGATGAGGCATTTGGTATGCTTTGTCTCAGCATTAGAGAGACCTTATCTTCCATGTAGACATTCTTGGAACACCCAATGAATTTTGGCTCAAACATAAGTGAGTATTTGGAAAGACTAGTGAGATGAGCGTCCATCAACTTGAAAATGAGTTAATCTCACCGAGTTCATCTCACTATGAGACAATCCAATATTTCTTCACCAAGTACAAAGTGTTGGTGATTCAGATAAAACTCTATTTTTCCATTAATGGAGACAAGGCTTTAAAATGATAGCTTGGTCCATTCGGCCTGTCCAAACGCGTCCACATCCCCCTTTGATATGAATGCGCATTGACGACAGTAGGGTGAGGTCATGCATGGTTGGGAGTGGCCTCGTCAACCTCTGCCCTATCCACGTGTCCATGGTTGACACCTGCATCCAAGGAAATTTATAATAATTAAAAGCATACATGTTGAATTATTAAAGGCATACTTAAAAACATAATTAAAATAATACCTGTGTCTGGGAATTTTCCCCTACACACGAGGGACTTGGTAGCGATTCCACAAACTCATCCTTCCCACCCTGCATAAAACATATTGTATCTAGATTAAGACGTATTGAACTTTTCATTCTCTACTATAAATATGTAAATAGCAGTGACAAATTAAAAAGTAAAGTTCTTAGAGCTAATGGTGAAGCACCAAAGACATATGCAACATTGACCATTGTATCAATGTTATCAACATCAATCATTGGACTATGCGAATATGGGGTGTGATGAGACACTAGTTGTATATATGTTCACATAATTTGTTAGATAATTAGATAGAAATAAATTATGAAACAATTTAAAATTGTGATATAAAACAAAATATAATATGAAAAGAATGAACTTTAATTACATATCGAAGTAATCCATCGCCCCAAAACTTTGAAACATACCCATAGCATATGCCTCCACATGTTGTGCAAGGGTGTGGAATAACATGACGCTCTAACCCTCTATGTCTCAAGTGAGATATGCACCTCTAGTACGGTATGGAGACCTAGTATATGGATCCTGAGTGTTGGATGGGCCAGCCTAAGAAGTTATAACCCCTTGGCCTACATTGCCTTGGATAGTAGTCCCATGTTGAAGCAATGTATCTGCAAAGTCGAATAAGGCCTCCTATTTATCATCAATCACATGAACCGCAGGAGGATATACCCGAGGGGGTTTTGGTGTACATGGAGGGCGTGGAACATGGTTAGGATTAGTCCTATCCCCTTCCCTATCATGGAGCATCTGATGACCCACACCCTGAAACTCTAAAATATCAAAATATTTAACATGTTTCCCCAAGATACATTCTGCATACAAATTCCTCAGGAAATAGAATGGGATGTCTCTATTCCCATGAGGGTCTTAATCGAAGACCATGTACCAGCAATCCATCCAATTGTATTTCACATTTGGTTCTATGCACTAGTTTATGGAAATGTGTGCTCGACCAGTGGGTTGAACCAATCTGGTGCTAGGGTCCTGGAATAATGAAAACAATTGGTCTTTTGTTATATTTAGTTTTTTTTATGTCTTTATAGCTCAAACCATTAGAATAGTATTGCGTCATGGATTCTCTGTACGAGCTTATGTTGTACAATTCTCCCTGGGCATTGGCAATTGTGTTTGTTATGGTATCCAATCCCTTGGCTAATTATTGTCTCAAATGGTCCCCCCTCTAAACAATGAACTAAGGCACCTCAATGCACCCAAACGAGTCATAATCTCTGATTTCTGGTCTTTTTCCCCCTCCATGTTTGGGTTTGTCCTCGTATTTGGGTTTGGTTCTTTGTTATTAGTGGGTTCATTTTGCACATTATCTTCAACATTTCTGTTATCTGTTAAGATCAAAACAACAAATTATTATTTTTTAATACATCATTGCTTGATTTAATTCAACTTTTTTTATTAAATTCGTTTTAACAAATATAAAACTATAAAATTAAGAAAAACAAACAAAAATTGAAATCAATTGTGAAGGAAATGAGTACTTACCTTACATTGCCTCCAAGTTCTGAATTGGACATTGCAAATTACCCTCCAAAGACTCAATCTCAAATCGTTCGTATGGGTTTTCATTGTCTCGATATCACGGCCTTTACTGTGCAAATAAGAAATTGAGGCCATAGGTCGGGCCTCTGTTTTATTTATTTTTATTGTTTTACAAATCTCAAGTGCGATATATTACGTGTGCAATATATCGTACTTGCGATTTATAAGTCTTCAAAAATGCAAGTGCAATATATCATACATGTGATATTGGCTAACTAACCTTAGCCTCAATTTTGGGATCTGAACGTAGCATCAATAACGCATATGCGTTACAGATTTACATTTTAGATGTGCATTTTTTATTTCTAAAGTGGCACTAAAAAGTGGAACCAACTTCGTGCGAGCACCCATCCACCATGCTTTATTGTGGATTCAATAGGGAGACCACCACCCAACTCTCTGTGCTTTATACCGTCCATGCTTCTGTTGGACATGCAGGTTGATCAATTGTTCATGCTACAACTGGAGGATGTTCATAGCATAGTTGGAGGTTGCGTCAATCAAGGAACAAGGCAAGTGGGGTGTTGCATATCCCATTTGGAGTGTGATGATCTATCAACTGTAGAGACATGCGAGTGATGTTAGACCTCCAATGCATGCACCACGATTGCCATATCTAGACTGCATGAACCTTTGCATCTGAAATACAATTCACATAAAGGTTTTTCGACAATAAGACATTGGCCTTGTAAAACCTTAGAGAATGTAAGAAAAACTTTACCATAAAAATTTGAAAATGTTATTGCACTATTAAGAAAACTATGCCGATTACATAATTCCCTGCATGTAGGGAACAATAATTCATTTTATTAATATTTTATTGTATATTTAATATGATTCAAATAAAGTCATCTAATAGATATGATAAATCTTTATTTTCATAAATATTTATTAACATGATCAATATATTATTAAGTTAACCCAAAGAATATATTTACTAAAAAATAATATAAAAATTGTTTTAATATTTATTTTTAAGTTTTGTTATTAAGGAAAAAACTTTCTTCTTATTAAAAGTTAATTTTTGTATTAAAAAAATGGTTGATTTATTTTTTTGGTATACATGTATTTTTTATAGTTGATAATATGGTATGGTTGGACTTTCTTTTTAATATTTGTTATTTAATGGTGATTATATATACAACTTTTGAAGCTTGTTACGTCCATATATCTAAGCCAAAGGGGCCTCACTCCTCTGGGCATTCCAAAGGTGCCTAATCATGAAAGACCCGGTGAATTGAACGCCCGGCCTCAACCTTGTGTCATCTTGGTCCCGGAAAATATAAAAAACTAAGCTACCCCTCAAGGCTACACACACACACTGTAATGACACAAGCTTGCTAAACATGTCATCATTTTGTTTTTTTCATCACCATTTGTTATTTTGTGATGATTCACGCACGCACACGCACACACACACACAAGGCTTTAATTTTGGTGGTTTCCACCATACACTATGGATGTGAGGTATCCATTTAACACCAACTATGCTCATACAACATATGCAATTCAATTCTTGTCACAAGGATAACACCCTACCTCAAATTTTCGAGAAAATTAGGAAATAAATGCAAGGTATTGAGAAGGTTTGTCTCTACCACATTCTTTGCTTCCACAATTCCAATGTTGATCATCTAGCCAACTTACCTACTAAGTTGGATGAAAGAAAATTAAAAAAGAATGTGGATTTAAACTTCAACCCCGTATCCTAATTATTAATGCTCACAAGGGATTAAGGAACAAAGCATTTAGGATAGCCGTACCTTCACGCCTCCTCTAGGATTAATACAATTTAAATCATCAAGTGACAGTTTCATTCATTTTGGATGCATTTGGGATTTCACCTTATTATCAGTCATTCATATGGTTCATGGTGGTAAATATTACTTGGTCTCAAGGTCCTATTCATTTCTTCAAGTTAGTGGATTGGAATTCTAGGTCCTTTTTACAAGTAGCTCCATGTTTTTATCTTTATAAGAATTGATTGGTGAATGCTTACGTCCAAGAGACTTCATCTCTTCAAGCGAGTGGATTGGATTTCTAGATCCTATCTACCCTTAGTTCCATGTTTTATCTTTATAAGAATTGGTTGGAGAATGCTTAGCTCCAAGATATCTCTCTTTATCTTGTCCTTATGGGATTACTCAAACACTTGGAGGTCATTTAACTATCTTTCATTCTCAATTGATATCTGAGAAATTGGCACCCTTAAATGTTAATTTGAAATGGTATTTTTTTTTTGGTATCTGAAAAAATGACACACCTTTGTTAATTCAAATAGGGAGATGGTTTTCCTCAACCTTGGAGGCATTTTTGGGCAGGTTCTAGTTTTTTCTCTATTCTCACTTATGGGTATTTTTTGATTATTTGCTCATCTCAACCATGGGGACCAAATTGTTGTTTGTGGTATAGATGCTAGAACCATGTTTCTTTTCATCTCGGCATCTAAGAATTAGGGAGGTTCATGAGAGATCACAAGGACTTTATGAAAGGAGCAATACCACATTCATTTTCTAGTCACCGCCAAGACCCAAGAGCTTAATCTATATGATTCTCAAAATGTAGTAATAATGAGGATATTGTTTCAGCAGAAAAACCATATTCAATATCTAGAAGAGGAATGTGCTCCATTGAAGGCTATGGCTCAACAACTCAATAAAGGTTTCTCTACTGTTTCAAACCACTTCTCAATGGGCTCTTTTATAGTGGCACAAGGGAAAGAGGAAAAACTATACAGGCGAGTGACTACATGGAAGTACATAAGATGAAACATACTCACTAGACTAGGTCCATGATTATGCAATAAGCGATCTTTCTTTCTCTTAATTGTTTTTGTATGTTATGTTTGTTGCTTGTAAGACTTTGCTTTCTCTTAAAATAAAATTGTATGTTCAAGAAAGTTTTGAGAGTATATTAATAGTCACAAAGTTTTATAGGATACTATACATAAAATGATATGATCATAACCTTTTTGGTAACTCTTTCTTATTTTAAATTATTTAGTAATTTAATTGAGATAAAAAAAATTAATCTAAATTTTAAATAATTACGGTTTAAAAAAAAGATTTGTATTTCTTGAAAAATAATATTTAACAAAGTGTACATTTTAAGTTACAAAGCAAAGCATCAAACAAATATTTTATTAGTCATTTTAATTCTTAAATATTTGTCATTTTAATTCTTTTGGTATTCTCTATTTAATTTAAAAAAAATATTTTATTAATCATTTTAATTCTTTTTATATTCTCTATTTAATTCTTATAATTTGATTTAGTATTACTTACAAATTACATTGTTTTTATTATTTATTTAATTCTTTGTAGACTCAACATTAACACAATAATGTATTGGATGATAATTAATAATGTATTGGATGATAATCGTTTTCAAATTACAAATCACATGGGAAAAAAACTACCCTCCCTAAAACTCCTAAAACTCCAACATTGAATACTGTATTGGATCAGATTTTTTTTTTCTTATGCGCAGATAGTGTCCCAAATTTTATTTTCGGTGAATGAAAATAGTACTTTGTATCAAAAGATTGGATTACTCTGCACATTGTTTTCTTAAGTACTCTTACACTTGGAAAGCATGGCATAAAAGTGGAAATGAAAGTCATAGTTTCAAAAATGTTGAGTTATATTACAGATTTCTTTTTTTTTAAAGAAAAGTTGTTTTTTAAGTATAGTTATACTTAGAAAGCATGGCAGAGAAGTGGCATGTATCTTTAAAGATGAAAGTCATGATTTCAAAAATGTTGTGTTATTTTACATAAATCTTATTTTTTATTTTTGTTTGAGAAGTGTGTAATTCAAAGTCATATTGTTGTATCTTTTTGTTTTTCAAAACAAGTATGCAATTCAAGGATATATTGTTGTATCTCGGGTTGCCGAAGAAAAGTATTGGAATTGCAAGTTACATTGTTTTTACTTAAGTTTTAAGTTAAGTGCATATGAGATAAGTGACATGTAAGATTAAAGTCACATTGTTTTCATAGTAGGTAAATAAAATATTTGATTTCACTAAATATATTAGGCCACCTCCCATTAGGGTTGGAATTTCATTTGTATCATTTAAATTAAATATTTTTGAGTTTTTAGTTTAAAGTTTTATTACAAAGGTAGAATTTTTTATTAATAGATTTTTATTAAATAATTTAAGCAATGAAAAGATTATTTTTTATTATATACCTATAATAATCTAACAAAATCCCTTACCAAATATAAGACAAACCATAAATGACACTCTTTATGCAATATACCCCACTAGGAATTTACGTCCTTCCTAAGGACCTCAAGTCAAAACTTCAGGACTTCAACCTCCCTTAAGGCCTGCTCGAGGTTGTTCCCTCGCCGTGAACAAATCCAAAGCTACTTTTGTATATGTGCCTATCTCAGCAGAAGTCGGAGCATACTTATGTTGAACCGGACGCTGGGAAATTAGGGCATACGCTCGGGTGCTAGAACCCATTGTATCCCCTACAATTTAATCGCCATAGACATGTCATGAAGCAAGGAGGGATGTAGCTTCCCACTCACGATAAAGCGAACCAGAAGAGAAATCATCTAAAAAAACGTTACAGGCAAAGCATAGGCAGCACCCTTACCCACCAAGAATATAGCATTTTCCAACTACCATAAGAAACACAACAAACCTCCAACAAGTGCAGAACCAAAATACGAGGTCAGCTCAAGTATCCTGCATCCAACACAAGTGACTAAGAATGAGAGTATTGTTGAATAATCCTTCGGGATTACTTGTAAATAATATTTTAGTTATTAGTTAGTAAAATCTAGTTAATAATCTCGTTATCTAACTGTAGATAACGG
>LPNX010344815.1:69800-82598 GCA_001517045.1 Pseudotsuga menziesii | reverse complement strand
TTTCACTTAGAGTAATGCATGTGTTTGTATATAACAATTGGCTAGCTGGTTGTTAGAATATCTTCTCATTCATGTATTGTAAACGTAAATAGCAGCTATCCGTAATCTAGTTTAACATACATGAAAGTGGTACATTACTCACTAATAATGATTTTCTGGCTCCCCAGGGATAGATAGTTAGTTATCTTGGTTTCATAATTGCATAGGTGATTTAGGTGTAGAAAACATAAGACGAGAGGTAAGAACCTGCGCAGCACATGGTGTGGTTCCCGGCATCCTTATCACCCTGCATGGTTTAGATAGGCATGTGCATTGCATATATTAAGTCAAAATACAAATTCCGGTGGACCGGGCCGCAACCGGTAAACCCTCGTTGTTACTTTGACCTACGGTGGCCGGACCGCAAACCGGACGGATTCCCTATACCAAACAGTCAGCGGGCTAGTTGGGAACGCTGATTGGGGAGAATCCTTTACTGTTGCCGCCTGCGATTTTCCAGGCCTCAACAGGAGGGTCGAATCCAAGTGATCTCAAGGAATATGGAAGTCCAAGAGTCAAGTGGTTCGGACTCATATGAGGAAAACTCCAAAAATATTTGGACTTATGCACACATCTTGATGTACGCGGGTTTGAGGTCAAAAGTCGTGTATACATGTGAGTATGGGTTTAAAAGTCACGTGCAACAATAAATACATGTTTTTAAGGGATGATCTTGGAACATCAAAGGATAATATAAGTCCATGGGGTCTAAATATTCTGCAGAGGGACAGGGAAGGCCATAAATATGTGATCAACCATGTGTGGTAAAATCAGCTATAACAGATTCTCCATAATGTGTGAGGTCATAGGGGTAACACGATGGTCGAAATACATTATAAATTCATCCTAGAAGTGGAGTGATGAAGAACCAGGTGGAATATGGAAGCCACTCATCAGTATAGTACAATAATCAATCTCTGCATGTGACTGCAAATACATGTAGTAGTCTCGAATACATAAGAGTACAATGGCCATGAATAGGCATGATATACAAAATGTGACATGTGTGGTCATTGCCACGTACAATATACAATAGATCAGAATCTCCATGATGGATGAAGATATACAATGGATCAGGATCTCCATAACAGTTGAAGATATACAACGGATCAAGATCTCCATAATAGCTGAAGATATTTGATATACACTGGAATCAAATCATGAGAGTTGACATCTTGCGAACACTGGAATGATTAAGGAGGTAGCATATGTGGAATTCCAGCAAGCTAGAAGGTCTTCTACGCAAAATGCTACGAGTACATGTCCTACTATGCGAATAAATGTGTCGAGGTCAAACATAGTATTCCATCATCTAATTACTGGTCATTGATGTATACCGTTAATAGACGCGAGATAACCCATCGATAATGAAAATGGGAATCAAGGTACAAAGTGCAATCTAACAAGCGCGAATAAATGTGTTGAGGTTGAACACTTGGAAGAATCTATCGATAAGGGGACATTGATGTGTTCCCAAAACTGTCGATGGCGAGAGAACCTACCACTAATGACTGTAAGTCTCAAGGAAAACTCAAATGAATCTAGAATCCTATTCTAGAATAAATGATATGAAGTTGATGGAATGGAATCCTCTAGAAGGAGGGAATTAAGGCATCCCCCATCAATCAACACGAGGTACTCATCAATGTTGTATAATGTGGAAGAACTCGAACAACATGTGCATGAACCAGTAACAGTACTGGGAATGGCCGACATGCAAAGTCAAGATAACTAAGGAATGGCTAACTCATACTTCAACTTCCTTCGAACAAAAGCATAAGGTGAATGGTGACGAAGGTAGGCAGCATGGACTCGATATGCAAACTGGGACATCTCTGTGACACAAGAGGCATCAACATAGGCTCCATAGGGACTGGAAACTTAACCAGTAAGTGGAGATAAACTCAGAGTAATGATTACAACTCCTATAGTCAAACTAATAACCCAACGAACGGATGTGATATACAGTGCTCTGTTCAAAGGTGACACGACTCGAATGTTGCAAAAAATAACATCTTTTTCGGTCTGGCTTTTTATGTTTTTTTTTTTTTTGGACTTTTTTCAGATATTTTGAAAAGCTTGAAAAAGAATAAAAGTTCTTTATAGTTACAAATATAGGAGGAGACGAGTGTCAGGGGACAAGCAAACTAGTTCCAAGCAGTGGAACATGCCTATGCTCAATGCAAGGAGGTATGTGCAGGATAACGATACCCAGGGGAAGGTCTCCTCCCGATAAAAAAAATGGGGAATCAAGTTGCAAAAGATATGTACAAGGCTCTTCTTGGCTAGACATGAGACAAGCTCGGGCTATATGGCTCATAACTCTAAAGCAGGAAGCCGGCATAAGGATTAATAAGGCAAGAAAAACGTATGAAAATGCAATTACAACTTGACATATACAAGGGAGTCCCAGGGGAAATGGCCAACATAAAGTTCAAGAGGAGTATGAAGCTCTTGCTCAAATACATGGTGGGACTAAAAAGGACTCCCACAACCTAAAGGAGAAATGTCAGAATGGGTACCAAATGCAATATAGGATCTAACTAGGGAACCCATGTTTAGGAAAGATCTACCATTCGCCTAATGTCACTTCTAACAACAACATGAAGGTTCCGTGACACTATGGAATGGGTTCGTACCTAAGGTTAATATGAAACAATCATAAGGTCATGCAAAATGCAGGCGGATGTGAAATCCTAACCTATATGCCAGTTTAGACATGATACCTATAACAGGCATGAACGGATCGAAGACTCGGTAAAACCACGCTCAAAACGGGCTCCTACAACATCGTATTAGTCCAAACGGTCCACAACGGTCAGAAACGGTAAAAAACTATAAAAAGTGGGTAAAAATTTCAAAATTGTTTCTATAAAATAGTGAAAAAAATAAAATTTCTCATGCCATTTTGAAAATTCACCCACCATAGTGCTTTTGTGTCCATAAATTTAGACGCTGATTCCAGGAGCATCTTCCGGCGAAATCACTCATCGTTTGGTCTAGGTAAATGCTCATGCCCTACTCTTTCATTTCCATGCATTAATTTTTAATTTTAATGCTCAATTTTTTCATTTAGGCCATCCCAAATAGTGTGTTTCGGCCCATGCAGAAATCGGGTCTTTTTCCACCTATAGGGCTGGGTATACGCAGAAAAGACCATGATACCCGCGTACAGGGCCGCAAACATGATTTTCAAGGGCAAATACTCATGAAATTTGTCATTCTTTGTGCAGGATGGTGCTAGAATGGAGAGAGAGAGAACATGGTGATGTTGAGGATGTTGTGCAGGCTGATCTCATGGCTCAACAAGCACTAAGGGCTTGTGGGTTATATAAGTTTCGGCGCCTTGGAAGCTTAAGGGAAAAGCCAAGGCTACTCCTAACTGCTACTATGCAACTAGGATCCAAACTCTGAGACCTTTAAATTTGATGGCATCACTAATACATATGAGCAAATTTGCGACGATTTTTCGTTGTTATTTCCACGTTTAGTCATCTCAATTGCGACAATAACGGTCGCGATGTTTCATCGCACTTATTTCGTCACTATAACGACGAAATTTATAAGTTGTTGATATAGAGACAAAAACTGGATGCAAAATGTGTTCTATACGGTGGCCTTGATATACCGGCGAAATTTATAAGTTGTCAATATAGAGACAAAAACTGGATGCAACGTGTCTTCTATACGGTGGCCTTGAAATTGATTTTTTTTAATTCATTTTCTATGTTTCATCACTCTATCGACAAAATTATCGTCCCTATAACGATGAAAATATGGCCAAAAACTGCCAAGAAAAATTTCAGCTCCACGAAAAAATATGGAACAGTTTCGACGAACATTTGTTGCTCTATCGCCAATTCTGGAATTTGAACAAAAAATTCTTCCACACAAAACCGTGGAAAACCAATCTCTATTGATGAAATATGCAAGTTGAACAGTAATTTTTCCATGAAATTGCGTCACTATAGAGACAATATTCGTGGAAAGGCACCCGGGGTTTCGAAGGTTTTGTAATACCCGCAATGAAAGTTCGATGATATTGTGATGAAACTTGGAGGCCTAAAAAAAATTAAAAAACCATGGAAAGGCACATTTTTTTCCATAGTTTTGGATCTTCAATAAGTGCTTGTGATTGATGTGCAATCTCGTGGACCTTTTAATTCTATTTTAGACCAGATTTAATTAGCGCTATAGAGCAGATTTCCAGAAGGTAATTTCGAGCCACAAACTAGGGAAAACCTACCATGTGATTTGATGTTTTAGGGATGAGTTTAATACATGTAAATGATAGAAATTTTCAGATCTTATAAAACAGAAAATGAAAGATGAATTAAGATTGAAAATGGTATTAAAGCTGTAATTAGTGCCTAACAAATCCAAGTTAGGAAGATGGGGTCAATTGAGGATCTCATGGAGGCTTTAGTGATTAAAGAGTAGATAGGGTTGAATGGTTCAAACCCAATCTGCTCCTTAATAACTAGATCCACTTCAGAAATATTCAATAGGAAAATCCTAAGCTAGACATTAGATATTTGTCAAACAAGAGACACGAGGTGGCAATGTTACCGCAATTCCTAAAAATTATTACTACAAGAAAAATGCTATAGAATGGCAATATACCTCTGTTTCAACCCCAACAAAGATTCCCATGCCAAACCAAGAAATCTATCATAATACACTTGTAATATAACTACAAATGGTAGATTCAAAGATGGAGGATAAAGGATAATTTCTCTTACTAGGTTTTAAAACTTGAGACTCCTCTTCCCCATGAGAATGTTGGAAGAAGCTTGGACGATAGGAAAAGCACCTCCATTTCAACCCAAAAAGGTTTCTCGTGCAATATTTTGGTTTGGTAGAAAATAAACGGGAACAAAAAATTCCAAGCTTTTGGTAGAAAATGAAAAATAAAACACAATTTTTAATAGTAATTTAAAGAAACAATGAAGAAATGGAGCCAAAAGTTGAAAACAAACAGTTCTGATAGAGGGAAAGTGGTTAAAAAATAGAGGTGGGTAATGTACAGAGAGAACATAAGAGTGCTAAAAGTAGTGAATGGTACAACAATAACACAACCAAGACAGTTAAGTATGATATTCTTATGTTTCTATATAAACATTGGATAGGAAGCATGATGGAGAGGCTAGAAATGAAAATAGGAAAGTTATATTATACGACATGTACAAGCAAGGCATATAAAATATTAATGCCTGGGGAGAATGTAGGCAATGCAAGAACCGTTACCTTATCAATCACCTTTCTCCAGGTCCATTGGCCCATACCGCTTGCAAAGAGTTGTCCTAATAAATGGAAAACCATTGAGTTGGCTAGCAATTAAATTTATAAATTAAATACATAATCCATTCCTAGACCTATACACAAGTGGTGATTTTGCTAGGCATGGAAAATATCAAAATACTCTATGAAATAAAAAAATGGGCATACAATTAAATCAGCTAATGTTGTCTGGAAAGTGAGTTCTTGGAATAATTCCACCAAGAGATGTGGTTCTAGAGTCACTTTCCACATGTCCTGCGAAGGAAATCAACAATCAATCTATCCAACACACATTTTCCACCAGAATATCAACTCGCATTGAAATGCTTTATTACAATACCATTGCCTCACTGATGTGGAAACTTGTGTTTGTATTCGATAAGATTTCTTTAAACATTATATTAAAACGAAAAAAAAACACACAAATTTTAAAGTTTAAGACAGAAATATATTAAATACACATATAAATAGGTTTTTACTGGAAATGTGTGGACACTGTTAACACCACCATCCTGTCAAACAATATAAAACAAAAAATAGAGGAAAGAGTCATGTTGTCTTACTATATGAATAAAAGGTCACTAAATACTCTGCATAAATCTTTGTTATCTATGAAATGTTAACTTTCCAGTAAATAATAGTCCGCATGAGTGTGGCTCATTGGTAGTTCAGTTGTTATGAAGTCACTTGTTGTAAATTGGAGGTCACGAGATCAAATCCCACCTGGGTTTACCTGTGTCCCATGTCTTGTAGCGGGTGCAGGGCACCTAGGGGTATAGTTGTAGCGGGAATGGATCCTTGGACCTTGTGTCACGTGAGTACTATCCTAGCTCCAGTTTTCGATTCCCCTAGTTACTAAAAAAAAACTTTCCAGTAAATAATATTTAGATATGGAAATATTTGTTCTAACAAAATGCATTTTGAGGAGCTCATGGAATGCTTTTGTAGCACACATATAATTACATTTTTGTTGACTTATAAAAAAGAACTAAAGAAACAGTTTAGGGGAGGAAGTTCAGGGATGAACCTGCAAAGCTATGAGCATAGGATTGTTGTGAGAATCATTCCATATGATGTTTCCATCGTTATTTGTTCTCCCATTGCATATTCCACATAGACTTGGGGACCCCAGTGGATCTTTCTTGACCCCTTTTCTATTATTTATTTCTCAGCTTTTCTCCTAACAGTCCTTACAAATTCGATGACCGACATCTTTTCAACAACATCCTCCAACTACAGAGTTAAATTCAAACCATTAAGAAGAAAAACCCTGAACATGAATTTGTTCTCCTCAGGTTCAGGCTTGGGTTTCTTCTTAGGAAGCACTCCAAGGTAGCCCTCATTGCTGCTTCTTTTCCTCCTGGTAGAAGATTCTTCCATCTTGGACACAAGAAACAACAAACCACAGAGGGAATATTGTGTACTTCTATCGCAACGCTTTCCTACACTTAGAATTTGCAAGAATTGATGCATTCAACAGGATTTCATTAGTTTATACAAAGAATGCTATGCTTGGGGTCTTTGTCTCACTAATTACTCAAAGCAATTATGCATGTATAACTCAAGACAAGCTCTGGCATTCCATAATTGCTACAAAGCTCCACTCAGCAGCCTCAAAACCACTCTGAGCAAACTAAAATAGTTTGCTATAGAACATTCGGGCTTCAAACTCCAAAAAGTTGCCATTATCAAAGAAAAACTAACAATCGTACTCAGGGTTTAATTGAATTGTAGTACATCCAGCTGACACCTATGACGTCTGATACGCTGCCAACACCGGAGGAGCCGATATCAAAACCTATGTCACTGAAATATATCCCAATCAACAATCAAATAAATAATATTAAAATAATTCTATTTAATATAAAATTTTAGGGGAGGAAGTTCAGGGATGAGCCTGTAGAGCTACGAGCATGGGCTTGTTGTGAGAATCATTGCATATGACGTTTCCATATTTATTCATTCTCCCATTGCATCTTCCACATAGACTTGGGGAACCCAGTGGATCTTTCTTGACCCCTTTTCTATTATTTATTTCTCATGTTTTCTCCTAACAGTCCTTACAAACTCGGTGACCGACATCTTTTCAACGACATCCTCCAACTGCAGAGTTAAATTCAAACCATTAAGAATCAAAACCATGAACATGAATTTGTTCTCCTCAGGTCCAGGCTTGGGTTTCTTCTTAGGAAGCACTCCAAGGTAGCCCTCATTCCTGCTTCTTTTCCTCCTAGTAGAATATTCTACCATCTTGGACACAAGAAACGACGAACCGTAGAGGGAATATTGTGTTCTTCTATCACAAAACTTTCCTACACTTAGAATTTGCAAGAATTGATGCATGCAATGGGATTTCGTTAGTTTATACATAGAATGTTGGTTGGGATCAATGTCTCACTAATTACTCAAAGCAACTATGCATGTACAACTCAAGACAAGCTCTAGCATTCCACAATTGCTACAAATCTTCGCTTAGTAGCCTCAAAACCACTCTAAGCAAACAAAAACAGTTTGCTATATAACATTCAGGCTTCAAACTCCAAAAAGTTTCCATTATCAAATAAAAACTAACAACCATACTCAGGGTTAATTGAATTGTAGTACATCCAGCTGACACCTATGACGTCTGATATGCCGCCAACACTGGAGGAGCCGATATCAAAACCTACATCATTGAAATATAGCCCAATCAACAATCAAATAAATAATTGAAGATGATATCCATTGACAAAGCATCAAGTATCAAAGACATCCAATCAACCATCCATAAGCATCAAATAAGAGTACTAAACAATAGTATAAGAATTCTCTTCACAACTTCTGCTTGTTTTTTAACACAATTAGATATTTTGGTTGGTAGTTATGAAGGCATTTATATTAGTAAGCCATTGCATTTGAGATGTATGAATTTGTAGGCATATCTATATATGCTAACCTCTTATGGTTCAGTTGATAGAAGAGAAGGAGGTGGAGCTTATGGAAATTGAAAAAAATAAGGATGGTGGAAACACACCTAATCCTTCTGCAGATGCAGATATCAATAATGCTGTAAATGGTCATGCTGCCCCTACTGGATCTACATCTCCTGCAGTTGATCACTCACAAGTAGAACTCACTAAGGTTGGTTTCTCTCTCAACATTTTTTTTGTTTGACTATAAGATTCCTTGGTCTATCCTTTCTTGATAGTCTCTATCTTCTTGCTATTACTGCACATTTCCCTTTACAATGAGTATTCCCTTGCTTCCAGTTTGGCATTTAATGTTAGCTTTGAAAAAGGGTTTATTGAATTCTAGTCAAATAATGGCTAGGGAAGTTCACAGCAGTGCCACAAATTTAATTGCAATGAAGTTAAATCAATTCCATTTATTATTGTGGACCTAAGTTACACGATACAGGGAAACAAGTTTCCATTGGACCTCTCTTTATGGCTAGTAGTGGTAATGGGTAACACATTTCTAGTCTCTACCACACATTTTTGTACCAAAATGTTCATGGAACGACACCTATTCTTGTCTTTCCGGCAACTTATCCGTGGACTCTAGTGCCATGGAAAATGCATTTGCCTACAGGGAACCTTCTTTCTATTTAATTACAAGGACAAACAACTATATCTTCTACACAACTATATTAGTGACCGGTTCCTTTCAGTCAATCACTTCTATGAATGAAGAAGACATACTAAGTTGATTTAGTGATTATAGATGCAAATGTACATGATATCAAGTCAATGTATCCAATTCAAGATATATGGAATTAGTAGCAAGGTCATCCATTAGCACTTTAGCATACAAGAGATCATTAGCCGTGTAACCATATACAATTCAATTGTAGTCTTTAACCAACCAATAACCTTCCATTCAAGTATGAGGATTCATATAAATATAGCAACAATAATACAATATGACAATTCTAATTATGACAATTTTATAGCAGCAATGAAGGTTACCAATGTAAGGTGTATAAGAGTTTTAGTTTTGCATTCAATGTAAACCACACCACTCCAAACCTTGAACACTATTCTTAGCAATATAGGACATCCACCAAATGTATGTTCTAGACTTGTAGTTATGCAAATAATTTAAATTTTCAAACTTTATTTATCTCTCTTAAACAATATCACCATCCAACTAATAGTTAACCTTTGATTCAGTTCGATGTTTATTGTGGTTGCAGGTAGGGAGGGCTGTCAAAGTTTGACAGTTTGCATTTTATTGCATACTATAGGCAGCAGGTGGAAGTGTGTTGATATAGGGCTGTTACAGCCTTGTTTTTGAAATGGTTGCTGAAATGGTAACAACCAACATAGATTCCTCTCACATAGAATACATGGTGGCCCTTTAAAGAAAAAACATGGCATGGAGTTATCTTAGCACCTACGAGAATTGGGTTTTCGAGTCCACAGAGAACCAGCTATTGTATTATAATTAACACAATAGCCATTTACATATCCTATTAAAAACATTCACATTCTAGCTTTGAACTGTCAATTCATGGGAATTTTGACATGATGCCCAAAAGGAATGAACAAAACTAGAAACAAACCCACATTTTGCAGACATGCCAACTAGATAAATACCCACAAAATTATATGAATAAAATATATATTTTATGGTGAGGATATGAACTTGCTTACCATGATCACAAGCCGTGATGTTAGCACAAATCAGAAGCACCGTCGAGAAAGTAAAATCATTCGTCCTCATCCCCATCATCAACGCTTGCCAATGCATCTTGAGAGCCTCTTCATCTTTGCCATTCAGAGCATACCCTACATATGTCCTAAAAAGAACATCGGTTCATACATTATGTAAAAGAGCACTAATGGGTAAGCACGTTGATTACACCTTTGTTCATAATCACAATGTACAACATTAATATATTTAATCAATAACGTAAAATTTTGTGACATTAGAGAATAAAAACCAAAAATTGGGACATCATACAAGTCCACAATAATCAAAATGTCATTTTTACATTATTACAATTATTGATAACTTACAATTATTTATATAATATATGATACAAGTTGAATGTGATTGTCATTGATGTCAAAGGAGTTCAGTGATTGACAAAAGGATAACCAAAGACATGATGGCAGGGTAAACTCAGTGAGAGCTATATCTTCTTCTTCAAGGAGTTTTTCTGAGAACCGGGGCCATGGTCAGATAGATATTTCAACAAACTATGGGATGGTAGGTCATGGTGGGCATTTTCTTCTTCTTATGAATTATGGTGGTCATTTTCATAAGGTAGTTGCTTTAGGGCAGTTTTTCAACACTTAGTCAAAATCCCCAAATTATCATATCGTTACCAACTACTACCAAGCCCCTGCAATCAGAGCAAGGGAAATAACATTTTCCATCTCCCCTTGCCTCTAATGTTGCTCTAAACTGAGAAAGCTTCCTTGCATTTTCATTCACAGTGAAAAATCCTTGTAGTGACAAGTAATTGTCTTACCTGCACCATACCAAATAGTAACTTGTCAAATACACTAGATATAAGTATATTTCTAAATGCAGTATATTATATACCAATTTATATAAAGAAAAATATGAAGACTGTAATGAATAGGATTGTCATTGATGACAACATTAATGACAATCATTTTGGAAGAATATGGTAATTTGGTGAAAAACAAGAAAATGACCAAGTATGGAGAAATTAGTAAAAATTTCCTTAGGGAAATGCACGCCATAATTTATAGGAGAATATAAATGCTTGCACCACATGGGGGTCCTGTAGATTGTTGTTTTTCCTACCTGACCATGTCTTCAGTTTGTCCTGAAAGTGCTTGAGGGAGAATTTATGGACCTGCCAAAACAGGGGTTTGTGCCATAGCAAGCAAAAATGGCTAAGTAGCCTCAGAAAGATGCACGCCCTAAATTATGGGTTAGATTAAATTCCAGCAGCACATGGGGGTCTTGCAGTGTGTTGGTTTGTCTATCTAACCATGGTATTACTTCTCCTTAAGCATGTTTGAAGAAAAAGTTGAATCTGCCAAAATGAGGTTTTAGAATAAATTTTGGAGAAAGTCCTGAAAATAACTTGTTGGAAAACTGGCTCAAGTAGCCTTAAGAAAATCCCCGCTGCAAATTGTGTGTTGAAGAAAATACCCGCACCATATGGGGGTCTTGTAGATTGATATTTGTCCTACCTAACCATGTCTTCAGACTGTCTTGGAAGTAGCTGAGGAAGAAGTTATGAACCTACCAAAAGAGTGTTTTAGATAGATTGGACCAGACTAAGAAAATTGTCCGAGTGTTGGAAAAACTGGCTCATGTGGCCTTGGGAAAATTCCCATCATACCTTATAGGTGTATGATAAAAATTATCTGAAGCTATCATCATATAGCTTGTTAAATAGGCTATCTCACCATGGTCTCAGTTCTCAAAGAAGATGTTTGATGACAAAGATAATAGTCTGCCAAAACAGAGTTTCAGGCTGTTTTGCACTATTCCAGTACTGGCAAAATTGCCTTAGTGGCCTCAGGGAAATGCCCGCCCTATCTCATAGGATGATGAGAAAAATAATATGAAAGTGTTAGGATATAGCTTGTTGATGGGTGCATCTAACCATGGTCTCAGTTATCCTATGGAGTGTTTTATGACAAAGATATAAATTTGCCAAAAGTAAGAAAAATATTATTTTGCATTTTAAGAACACAAGAAAATTGGTTGTGTTAGATTCAAGAAATTGAAAAGGCATTTTGAAATTCCCGCAAGGAGGGGTTATTGTGATGATAAAATTCATCAGGTAGCATAGTCATGTTCCTTGGTGAATTGAATATCCATCCATGCCTTCAAGTTGTCTTATGATGGTCTCATATGCAAAATATCAATTTGCCAAAAATAGGAAAAATAATATTTTGCATAGTGAGAACAAAATAAAATTGACCTAAAAACAAGAGTTTGAGAGGTAAGTTGGAAATGCCCGCCAAAGGCTGTCTTTGTGCAAGTAAATTTATCAAATGTCATGGATCCATTCTTTGGTAATTTGTCCATCTGCTTCTGACTTCAAGTCTCCATAGAGTGTTCACACGTGTGAAATAGGAATCTGCCAAAATGGGAAGAAATATGTTTTGATGTTCAAAAGAGGTTGAGAAGCTATTTTGAAATGCTTGCCAAAGGTTGTGTGTGTGTCAACAGATTTATCTTGTGATATGGTCTTGTTCATTGTTGAAATGGATATCTAGCCATGCTTGTAGGTTTCCTTATGGTGATCACATGAAGGAGAAATCAATCTGCCAAAGTGTAACGGTAAAATACCATTTTACTATAAATTCTCGAACTTATATCCGTATTCGGATATTCTCAATGATTACTCAGTTGAATAATCAACCAATGGAAAATAATTCCATATTGAAAATAGAAAATAAATATTAAATATGATTGATGATAAAAGATTACAAAGTGAATGCCATATATATATTAATTGTAAAGGCACTTTGGATACCATCCATGAAGGGATACGTCATTTTA
>LPNX010344815.1:0-59112 GCA_001517045.1 Pseudotsuga menziesii | reverse complement strand
ATTAAAGTAGTAGGTGGCATTTTCTAAATCACATACTAGTACCACAATTATTTAGGCATTTATTTTTCAATATCTTGCACAGTAGTACAATATTGAAAAGAATGTTTGACGAGGCTAACAATAAATACTTAGCTGCAAGTTGCAACTAATGAACATATCTTTTTACCTTATTTTCTAAATATTACACAATAGTAATACAATAATTAAAGTAGTAGGTGGCATTTTCTAAATCACATACTAGTACCACAATTATTTAGGCATTTATTTTTCAATATCTTGCACAGTAGTACAATATTGAAAAGAACGTTTGACGAGGCTAACAATAAATACTTAGCTGCAAGTTGCAACTAATGAACATATCTTTTTACCTTATTTTCTAAATATTACACAATAGGAATACAATAATTAAAGTAGTAGGTGGCATTTTCTAAATCACATACTAGTACCACAATTATTTAGGCATTTATTTTTCAATATCTTGCATAGTAGTACAATATTGAAAAGAACGTTTGACGAGGCTAACAATAAATACTTAGCTGCAATTTGCAACTAATGAACATATCTTTTTACCTTATTTTCTAAATATTACACAATAGTAATACAATAATTAAAGTAGTAGGTGGCATTTTATAAATCACATACTACTACCACAACTATTTAGGCATTTATTTTTCAATATCTTGCATAGTAGTACAATATTGAAAAGAACATATTAGCTGCAAGTTGCAACTAATAAATACTTAGCTGCAAGTTGCAACTAATGAACATATTTTTTTAGTAGTTTTTTTTCATTACTAATTTTTTTTACATTTTTGTAGATATCATGTATATATAATTATGGATTTTGATCGTGGGTAGAGATAGTGATAGCCTGTTGTTCCAACTACCCAACCTACTTCACTACCAAACCTACTTCGAGAACATAATATTTCTAAATGGACCTTACTTTAATTACTATGCTACAAAGGAAAAAGGTAGATGATGACTCTCGACCTAACTTTAATTGAATTATTGAATAACTCATAAAAATTTGATGCAGACTATTAAATGCATTTCTTTGCATAATATTAAATATATTTGTGAGTGGACCTTACATCAATTGAATTATTGCACTACAAAGACAAATAAAGTTGATAGAGAGTGTTATAACTCCACCAGTTGTACCACTGATACCTTTAATTATTGTACTATTGCTCAGCGGTCATACAGGAGTGTGTAGGAAAATTTGATGAAAATTATATATAAAAGGAGTAAGCTACTGACGCGACAATTTTGCCCGGCGGCAATCATCGCATCGACTCTCCGGCAGCCGTTCCAGCTTTTCTCTCCGTCGCCGACCTCCGTTCATGCACCCTCCTGACTGCCCCGTTCGTCCTCTTTCCGTTGTTGTCAACGTCCATCTCTGTCTCCCTCCATCCGCAACCGTCCATTCATTTAATTCCCCACCCACTTGACGATCTCGAATTCAAACCTCGATCCCACCCGACGATCTCCCCTACCCCTACAGCAACCAACCACCAACGTGCAGATATGTTCATGAAACGAAGGCAATGTCTGAGAAATGAAGGGGAGAAGGCTCTGCAGCAACCACCTGAACTCTGCCCTCGGAAAAAATTAAACAAGCAAGCAATAAATGGGGTAAAAACGACATTCAAAAGCTATATTCAAGAAGCCAAAAAGTAGAGCTTGATATTATCAAGAAGTCGGGCATATCGAGAACAAAGATATAGCTTTCGAGGGCCTCTAAAATATCGGTGCTGGTTCTGAACATTCCATCCATAAATGTTTTAGAGGAACAAGGGAATATTTAGCTACCAAGTCAGTGATATGGAAAGAGTTTTGGCGAATATGGTGGAAAGGATGAATTGAATGCATTCAAACCCAGTTCAAATTATCTCCATGAGTTGTTGTTTTTGTGCAAATGACCAAGGGGATATACCTCGTCTTGTGCAAGCCTGTAAATTGCTTCATCAATTTGCCAAAGTTTCTGACAATCTTCTAGACATATTTACAAATGGAGATTATCATTGTTCTTCTGATCAAGCCATCATACAATATAGAGTAAAACATTTTTCCTTTTGTTGTCTACAGGTTGTGCATCAAAACATCGAGCTTTTAACACCATCAGGAAAATCTGTTGATTCACCAGGGTTGTTTTTGTTACAGACAATAATAAGATTAAAATATTATACCCTTCCCTGGGTTGGAAACACTATGGACTATATTTTGCAGAGATATACATCTCGACATTTCCGCGAGATGACCCTCACCCGGTGGGGAATTCAACCCATCATCACTGGAAATGAAGTGTTTGGGATAGAATGTTTACTTACAAGACTTACTTCTAATAGTGCTCAGAAGTTGATCTACAGTGGTCACAATATGCAATTGAGTTTTCCAACACAAATTTTGTCCATTCCTTTTCTATGGAATCAATTCCCAAATCTGAAGCAGGTTGTCGTGAGGATCAAATAATACTAAGCAAGGATTTAGAGAAGCAAATTTGTAGTGCAATTAACTTATATTTTCTGAAACTACTTGTGAGATTTCTATATGGAGATGTGTCAGGTTTTGGTGAATGTACTAATTCCAATGAGGATCCATCTAGTACAGATGCAGCAGTTGTTACTGCAGTTTGTAGATTTTTGCATGTTTCTATCACAATGTTACCCTTTGAGAATGTCATGACTCGACTGCCATATACAACTGAACTTGTTCCTACTCTTTGGCAGTACATGAAACGGTGTCACTTGACCCAAAAGTTGCCATCTACGGAGGCTTTGATAGCATTTTGGTTGCAACATGGGGATGCTCTCTCTTTTGATTGGTTGGTGTCTCTTTCTGTTTTCTGTCAATTGTATAGGAAAATGTTGATGATAACTGATAATGAGGAGTTCTATGAGCAACAAAATCCACTTTCATTGCGAGATGTTAAGGATCTAGTTATCATTTTGAAAGAGACATTATGGGAGCTGCTATGGGTGATTCCTAAAAATGATGAGAACTTTGTCCAGTCTGTTTCAAGTCAAAAATGAATTCAGTTACAAGGAGAGAGATTAAGCATGTTAGTAGTTGAACTCTTGGAAGAGTTGTAGGATTGGAATTGTAGGCAAGAATTTACATCACCAGATGATTTTCATACTTATGATGTAACCGAGGGAAGATTCTTCTATATGCAGGCCGAAAATGAAAATCCAATTGCCCTTGAGCTGTTGAAACGAGCACCATTCTTAGTGCCATTTACAATCAGGGTTCAAATTTATACTTCATTGTTAGACTCAGACAGACAACAAAACAGGAACATAGGCATAGATACTTTTGAACGACATGGAATCATGATAAGGAAAAACTAGGTAACTATTGAGGATGCCTACAGGGAACTAAACAGATTGACAAGAGAGCAACTTAGGGGAATAATTTGTGTAACATTTGTGAATGAATTTGGACTTGAAGAAGCTCGTATTGATGGAGGTGGTATGTTCAAAGATTTTATGGAGAAGATAATAAAAACAACCTTTGATATACAATAAGGATTTTTCAAGGAAACTGCTAATCATATAATATATCCAAATCCTGTATCTGCAAGTTTGCAACAATACATTCTCATCTCCAATATTTTGAGTTTATTGGAAAAATTCTTGGAAAGGCTATGTTTGAAGGGATTTTCGTTGACATCCCATTTGCCGCATTCTTTTTAACCAAGCTCAAAGAAAGGAATAATCGTTTGCATGATTTTCCTTCTTTGGATCCTGAGTTGTACCAAAGTCTTAACTTCCTGAAGAATTATGATGGTGATGTTTCCCAACTGGGCCTCTATTTTGTATGTGGGAATAATGAGTATGGTGAACAAAAAGAAGAGGAAATGCTGCCAGGTGGAAAGGATATATGCAAGTAACTAATGAAAATGTTATTAGCTTCATTCATATTTTTGCAAAACACCGCTTGAATAATCAAATAAATCATCAAAGCTCTTCATTTTTGCGAGGATTGCAACACTCCATACCATCTGATTTGTTAAACATGTTTAACAAACATGAGCTTCAGCTTCACATATCAGGCTCAACATAGGAAGGTCAGGGTATAGATGTTGATGACTTGCGCTCAAATGTTGATTAATCTGGAAGTTATGATTGGGAACATCTTGTCATATAGATGTTGTGGGAGGTTATCAAGGAATTCAATGTAGAGAAACAAAAGAAGTTTTTGAAATTTGTTGCTGGGTGTTACTGGGAATTCAAGTTGTAGTTTTAAAATTTTGTAGATGCAAATGACAACATAATTATGCAGCAGAGGTGTCAAACATCATGAAGTTAATGGTTTCAAGTAGCAGAATGACTCCATAGCCCAATGGAGAAGGCACTGCAGAGGTGTCAAACATCATGAAGTTAATGGTTTCAAGTAGCAGAATGACTCCATATCCCAATAGAGAAGGCACTTCCTAGCGCATGGACTAGGCCCAACCCAAACATCCTTCTGGTAGCCAATCAAATCCTTCCACATGTCCCTCTAACTCATATCAGATGGTGTTGATGTCATGTGTAGTAAAAGTATTGGGTTTTTCCCAACCTAACCTCTACTTTTGGAAATCGGCTATACTTCCATGCATCTTGCAAGTCAAATTCCAAACCACATATCAAGTAAGGCCATGATGTGAGCCCACAGGGGAGTATAATTTGCACAACACATCACTAGGATATTTAAACACCCATGCATATAAATATCAAAGCCTTCATTTCCACAATGCATGTGGAATGCATCCCCATGCCAATATTAAGGTAATTATGCACAAAAGACGGCCATAATTGATCTATACCAATGGGTTGTGTTTGTGCCAGAAATTGTTTCCAAGGCTAAAGAAACAAGCCAACACAATCTCAAATAAAACTCAATAAAATAAACTAGGTTTTAGGGTTTCTGGAATGTTTTCTTGGTTGTAAATTTGGTGATCAACAGGGATTACACTCATGAGCTAAACAAGAAACTGAATTATAAACAAGTAAAGACAAAGATGCATCATATAATCAACAAATATCAATCAGAATATAATATTAAAGTTCATTCAGGGCTGACAAGCATCACAAGTAAAGAAACCATGAAGCTAAAACATGTACTGAATATATCAGTCCAGTAGTTAAACAAACTCAAAATGAAGCTAAAACATATACTGAAGGGTAAAAAGTGTCATATATTTCATAGTCTGTCATCAAATGCATACAAGAGTTATGATACTTAGCTCACAAACAAGTCCAATAGACCTCCTAAAGTTCTCCCAAAAATCGAACCCTCATTCAGTCTTTTTCATCTTCTAAATACTATTGCTCAACAAAAATCAGTTAGGGTTCAAAACCCTAACTGCCTTCAACTAACTACTCGATGAGATAAAGTTGAATTACAATTTACAAAATATGATACTTTTCAAAATATAGTAAACAACTAACTAACTAAAGTGTTTCTCAAAAAGAGATAACAAATAATTGATTCAATAACTAACTCAAAGGTCCTTTGCAGCCTCAACTAGCAAAGCTATTCCATCCAATGCTTGAGCTTTCTTCCTAGCTCGCCTCTGCTCATCCTCCATGCTTTCTAGTCTTCTTGTGAGCTCTTCATTTTCCTTCTGTAGGCTGTCAACAGTCAACTTCAAATCTGCACAGTGCAAATCAGTGGTTCTCTTCCTCTTCAAGGCTTCCTTGGACACTGCTGTCAGTTCTTGAAAATGTTCATTAACTTCCTGCAAATCTTCTTGCAAATCTTCACTTCCTGCATATAGTCCATCTGGTGTCTGTATTGTCTAACAGTTCTTTGCAGGTTTTCCATGTCTGAATCAAAGGCTTTCTCTGTTGAAGCACCTTGCATATCACTAGGAATCCATGGTATATTAAGCTTCTTGAAAATATCTGCATCTTCTTTTAACAAATCTATGGAAATATCAGGAATATTAGGGTATTCCTGAATGTCTGCTTCTTTAGGTATAACTTCATCTTTCAATTGTTGATCTTCAACATAAGAAACTTCAACTTTTTCTTCCTGCTGTTGCTCTAAAAGTTCATTTCTCAATTCAAGGAATATGGCAGACAGTTTAGGCTCGGGCTGGTTTGAACCTTCTACTGACTGTAATGACTTTTTTTCTTTTGCAGGATGAAAAGATGAAGTTTTTACAACTGTTTCCTTCCTCCTTTTACTGCTAACCTTGATAACTTCTGGTTTTTCTTCTGAGGAAACATCATCCAGGACAGTCACCTCTTTGGCATTCAATCTAGGGTTAAGAAGCTTCTTCATATTCAACCTTAGCTTATTCCTTGGCCTAATTTTAGGCCTCCAATATGGGTCTGATTCTGCCATCATCTTCAGATTTCTTCCTTGATGCTTGACTGTAGCAAGCTCCATCACTTCAATCATGTTCTTCTTTCTTCTAGGTCTCACTGTCTCATTTTCCAAAGTGGAAAATTTCTTGCATGAATATACCCTAGCTTCTCCTTTGGCAATGGATTGATCCTTCTCTAACAAATAACCTTCATCATCTGACAGGATTGTGATGGGACTCCTTTGCTGGGTTTGAATTTCTTCTTCCTGTACAACAAATTTTTCTGTGACAGTAGTTTTATCTTCATTGACAACTTCTACTGGTGTCATGTGTTGCATAGGCTGCTCTTTCTCTTCTGTAAACAATGAATATTTACTTTTAAAGTCAGAAGAGCACATTTTAGGTTCATTATCATCCTTCAAGGGCTTTGCTGCTTCCTCAAGCTTAACCTCTTTCCTGTCTTCAGTCTTGACCTTCTGACATAGTTTTCTCACTAGTACTTTCCCTTTGTTTGCCTGCTTTTTTGTTTATTGATCCTCTTGTTTAACCTGAAAACCAGACCAGAAGAGGAATAAATCCCAAGTCTTTCCTTCATTTTGCAGTATAGTACTAATGATCAATTTAATCAGTCCATGTTGGAAAATAGATTGGGAAGTATGATCTTGATGGTCTTTTACTCTACTAGACATCTTCTGGAGACTTTTGAGCAAGAAGAAGGGAAGGATCATTTTAGATACACCAACCATATGTTGTAGAAACCTAAAGTGGTATTTGAAGACATATGCATATCTGCCTTCACAGGTTATATAGCTTTGCAAGATTCTGATGGTTCCACCCACTCACTTTTGAAATTTTGGATCAGTATGCCTTTGCTCCAATCTGGGGTAACATTAGGTAACAGATACCTCTGGGCCTCAAAAGTGAATGGCAATTTTTTAAACCACATCTCACCCTCATTTTTTATTCCTGTAGCTTCTGCAACCAAATCCACTGTCAACCTAAAATTTAAAGTGTCAAAACCTATCATATCCTACTTATAGCTTTTAGCAAATTGATAAGAGACCTCATAATTGTATCCATCGGTTCTCTTGAAAAAATCTAGCCACCCAGCATTTTGGAACAGTTCTGCACATCCTGGGAACTGCTCAATCCAATTCAAGTCTGTGGGTTCAGCTCTATTAGTTTTACCACTTTTTCCCATCTGAACTGAATGCTAATACTTTTTAGTGCCTTTTCAATGACCTATCAGCTGCTTTTCTTCCTTAAGCCTCTAATATTTAAATAACCAGCTTTTCTCAATCTACCTTGATTGTTTTCTTTTGCTTTCTCATGCAGAATAGGTTTTACCACAGGCTTAAATGAGTTAGGTCACAGAGTGCTCCATTATCTTCACTAAAAATATGGGTGAAATTTAGTTATCATTTAGTCTGTTCATTTAGATAGCTGACCATCTCCAGAATGTTTAGTAACCTGTGTATTGAGACTCAGTACCAAACTTAACCCTTAATTCCCTCTAGTATCACCTATTAGCAATCTCTGTACAGAAAAGCTTTTCATAAATGATCTCTGCTGCTAGCTCTTTAGACCAAGGGAAGACTGTTTATCTATTGGATGATAAGATAAATAAAACAAAAACAGTCTTAAATCTATTCACTTTCTGCTCCCAGTAGTTTTAGCACCAAAAACGAGACTAGGTCTTCATGTAATCTTAGACATTCAACTCCTTCATTGCATTCTGTACAGGCAGCAGACCCATTTGTGAAATTTTAGACACCATAAAATACACAGCTGTTCACCCTACTATCCTTATAGGTTTTGGAAAGGAAAAGGTTCAATATAATGCTTATTTTTCAACCTTTGATTCACCAGAGCATCTCAGAATGTCTTAAATGGCTATCTCTTCGACAGGAATCCCATTTAAAGGCATAACCTAACGTTTCCCTTAACTAATTTCAATAGAACAGAATTTACCGAGAAAGCCCCAATTCAGCAGCTATTAATAGGTTGTCCCAGAATACCTGCTTTCTGTCGAGCTGCAGAAGCTCTAAACCTTTCCTTATGTTATCTAATTGTCGAGTTTAGCTATGCATGTGTCTTCAAACGTCCAATTTGACTCCAGGTGGCGACACCAAGAAGCCCTAATTTCCTATGTAGCTCTGAAAACCCCGACTATGCTCTGTAACAGCAATTTCGGTTTTTTAGCAGATGTCATTGCTCCACTAAGGTCTTCAGCCTCGTATTACATGCATAGAATAACTGCCCTCACATCAACCCCGGTCTAAAACCTCTATCTGTCATGATGGACTGCGTTCTAGCTGATGATCATCACGATCTCTTCCATGACACAAAACCACCTGTTTTCATGATGAATACTGGCATAACACATAGCAAAAATCCTCAAATCACGCAATTAGTCACTTCATATTCGAAATCATGCAAAAATCGGCTAAAAAGTCGGAAAATTCAACATGTGCGATATTCTTGTAGCACCCCTTTGTTAATTTTGGGCACTTGAGCTACAAGAATAACTTTGAAATCCTTTTTGGCGTTATTTTAACACTTTTTTCCATTTTGAATGCAGGTCAGGAGCTAAACTATGCTTTGGAATATATTTGTGACATATTAACTCAACACAATGACCTTTAAACCCTTCAAAAACTAACAGAGAAAAAACAATAATAAACCTAAAGGAAAAAAACTTTAAAATTTCACTAAATACCAAAAAAATTCTACAGTAAGTGAAAAGATAAACTCAAGAAAATAAGCAAACTAGAATAAAAATGACAATCAAACACAAAAAGGTAAGAAACAAGTTCCTGACTTAACAGGTTGATTTTCCAGTTGGTTGAGCAAAATGATTCTCATTAAAAGTAAGGGAGAAGGGTGACTACCTCTTCTAGTGGTCATGGAGGATCCACCATTAATGCGAGGGGTATCAAGGAGGCTCAAGGCTTCCTGTAAGAGCCAAATGGAGTAAGTATAGCTGACTTGCTTTCCTAAAGCATGAGGCACATACAAGAACAATTCAAGGGATCAATGTTGCAATATTTTATAGTTTTGGAAGCCATCAAAAGGATCAAGAAGTTATAGATGATAGAGACAATAAGTCACATTAGAGTTTGGATAGCTAGAAGAGCCAACCCTCCCCCGACAACATAGGGTATTGAGCACACCAATCATTTCTGATCTCGTGGCAGGCTATAAAGGGGACATGTTTCACATTTACAAAGGTCAACATTTTTTATATTGAAAGGCTTTGTTTCCATAAAGAGTTAAGACCAATGAAGAGCTTCTCATAAGACCTTTTTAACAAGCATGAGTTGTATATTGGAAATCTATGAGATTCACCTTCTCATTTGTATCAGTTTGTGATCCTCTCTATTAAGTATCACCTTATTAATCCCATGATTTCCTAGATCCATATTTTTCTAAATGTTTTAGCGTTATCAATAAAATCTTGTATTTGAAATTGGTGTAATCTCCACTAGGTTCAAAGTTTTTATATAGTGAATTGATAAGCTTGTGGATTTCATGTGATGTGGTGTTAGTGCTTCCATGTCTTGTTAGTGATTGCAAGGATCTCAATAACTCAACTCAGACAAATATTATGTTACAGTATTGTTGCCGGCTTTCACACACCTGGGTTACGAGGCAGAAATCTTCAAGCCACTGGGTGTGTCCTTAGGGGCATGTATCAAGTTAAGGTTGTCGCCTTGTTCTTGACTCCTTCGTTTAGGCTCAACTCCTAATGAAACCAAGGGGGGTAGACCCTATTAAGTTACTAAGGCAAAATTATTTAGTATGACGATGGTATTAAAGAGTAAGTTTTTTAGGAGTTTCGATTTAACAATTGTAAACAACAAATAACATGATGAGATAATCACAAGTAAGCACGAAAATGACACCCAATCATACATAGATTGAAAGAAATAAACAGTTGACCAGTGCCTTGAAAATGGATTCGAAAAACAATTAAGAGTGCTTGCTGTTTGTCCCAGAAATTGTTTCCAGACTACAAAGAAACAAGCCAACACAATCTCAAATATTCAATCAAACAAAGCTAGGTTTTTAGGGTTTTTGAAAGGTGTTTCTGGTTGTGAAGTTTGGTGACAAAAGGGAATACATTCATAAGCCAAATAGGAACTAAATCACAAGTAAAGAAGAACTGAGATGCATAATATAATAACCATATATCCAATAGAACATAACATTGAAGTTCATCCACAACTGACAAGCACTACAAGCATAAATACTATAAACCAGCAATGAAATTATCAATTGTGTAGCTAAACAAGCTAGAAATGAAGCCAAAACACAGACTGAAGGGTAAAATGGAGCATATATTTCATAATCTGTTCATCAAACACACATGAGAGTCAAGTAATTAGCTTATCAATAAGTCAAGAGACCTCCTTTTGCCATCCAAAAGTCGAACCCCTTGTTCTATTTGTGACCTTCCTAAATACTGTCTTTCAAAATTCAATTAGAGTCTAAAACCTAACTGTTTTTAGCCTACTCATCGATAGGATATTGTCAAAATAATAATTACAAAAATAAAATACTCTTCAAAACATAAAAAGTAACTGCTTTTGTTAACAATGCACATAGGTCTTTAGCAGCTTCTGCTAACAGAGCTATTCCCTCTAAGGCTTGGGCCTTTCTCCTAGCTTTCTGCTACTCAGCTTCCATCTCTGTCATTCTTCTTGTAAGCTCCTTATTCTGTTGCTGTAGGTTTCTGATAGTCTGTTTTAATCCTACAAACTGTAGATCTGTACTTCTTTTCCTCTTTAAGGCCTCTTTGGAGACTGCAATGAGTTCTTGGTAGTGATCATTCACCTCTTCTAGGTCTTGCCTGAGTCTTTTATTAGCTATGATCAAACCATCATTTGTTTCTTGCATATACTCTATTTGATGTTTATAGTGCTTGATGTCTCTTTGAAAATTTTCCTTCTCTGAGTCAAATGCCTTGCTTCCTATTGTACTTTGTAGCTCACTAGGCGGCCATGGGATGTTTAGCTTTCTGAATATTTCCTCATCCTCAAGCAGCAGCTCTGTGGACTTATCATGAATACTTGGGTTTTCTAGATTATCTGTTTCAGTAGGGGCATTTTCATCCATTAGCAACTTGTTTTCTGAATAAGAAATCTCTGTTTCATCTTTTTGTTGTTCCTTCAACAGTTTACCTCGTATTTCCTGTTGGGCAATAGGGCAAACCCCGGGTTTAATCCTTTTGTGTCGCACCAACAAAAGACCCACAGTGTTGGCCCTTTTGGCAACAACCTGCGCACAGGTTGCAGTCTCACCCGAAACAGCTATGGGGTGCCGCAGAATCAGGTTTCTGCAAGCAAAGAGGGGGATTACTATACCCTAGCCTTTAATAACCTTATCTATCAGTAATTACAAAGTTTTACCATTTATTCTCATATAAGTTTGGAGATAGATAGATAACCGTGACTTGCTTAACCCACTATAGGGAATTCACAGCGAAGCTTATTATTTAGTAGTGATCTATATTATCAGACATATATTCATTAATGCATAAAAGATAACAGAAACAGAAAACAACACAAGAAACCATGACACCAAATATAACGTGGTTCACCCCCAGTGTAGGGGCTACGTCCACCAAACCACGTTTTATTCAACTTGCTACAAAACCGCGATTTGATCTGCACACTCAGCTGCAGATTCCTTCAGTCCTTAAAATCCGCGCACACAGCAGCAGGCCCCTGCGCACACAGCTGCAGGTCTTTCCTCAATCTTCCTTACAAAACAAAACCCTCTGCGCACACAGCAGCAGAGGTCGTCCACGCACACAGCTGGGACTTAACCTTCTTTACAAAATCAACCTTAACCTTGCCTCAATCTTTCTTACATCACAAAACCTAACCTATCTTCTTCACACAAGCGCTTATTTATACTGCGCATTTTTACAAAACCACGATCTTAAACCATGGGCACCCAAAACCCTAAACCCTGGGCTTAAACCATGGGTTTATTACAGAAGACTTTGGCTCAACCTTGACACCCCAAGACTATTTTGAGTCCAATATCGCGGAGTTATCCATCTTAAGGACCGTTAGGGTGCGCGTCCCAACAGGCCCCTAAGACTCACCAGTGGCCCATCCCGGGACACTCTTCAGTTTTTTTGGTGGCAAAATTCCGCTGCTAAAGTATAGTGTGCTGCTTGCTGAAGCTCTCCATGCTGCGGCCGGCTACCTACTTCTGTCCTTTGCAGAAGTTTTGTTGATGAAGGCTGTCGCGGTCCATCTGCAACACCATTCTTCACTCCAATTGCCGATGCTTAACCATCCACAATTTGGGGTCCCCTGGGATTGCGTGTCCCACTGCGGAAGGAGTACAGCTTCCATGGTGCTACTACGCCGAAAGATTGCATGGCGAGATTCCCCAGAGTCTTTCTGTGAGGCCTCATGTCCTTTGTTGCTCTATGTTAGAGCAAACTCCGGTCTGTCTCTGCAAATTTAGAGCAAACTCCAGCCTGTCGATGTACTTAGCCAAGTAGGACTGTACTAGCGGAGCACTCAGAAGGTGCTGCAGACCTCTGTCTCTTACTTCTCGTACTAGCTCCTGAACTTTACAGTCGTTCGACATGGTTCGGCTGAATATCTCACAGATGTGCTTAAGGCAAAACACGGGTCGAGATGGCTTCTTATAGAATCCCGAGGCAGAATTTGTCATCATGGTGGAGTAATGACGCCAATTCTGATGAAGGGCCGGAAATATTCTCCACGCAGCACCGGATTCTCCCAAAATCTCATTATGACAAGTAATGAGGGCAGCTCTCGTGCCAGCGCCGCCGAATGCATTGTGTCCCATCCGTCACTTTTTAGGTTGCAACACACCTTGGATCCTACGACACAACAACAACCTTGGACTTCGACACAGTATGGCCCAGCGACCTACGACCAACCTATGGCTTCGCAACCTGTAGACTAAATAGACTATGATAATCCATAGTGCTACAAGCATCTTCGCTTATTTGCTTGGTGCTACCTCCTATTCTGAGTACCTGGCCTGTCCGTGTACTTTTTTAAGCGGCTCCCGTTTATCAGAGAGGGAAAAAGCTCACCATTTAACTTAGCTAGCTGGACTATGCCCCCATCAGTAACCTTTTGTACTACATACGGTCCTTTCCAATGTGTCTTAAACTTCCCTGGGAACTTCATGAATTTGCTGTCATAAAGGAGCACAAGATCACCCTGCTGAAATTGTTTCTTCTTGATGTGTCTGTCATGCCATGCCTTTTCTCGAGCTTTATGTACCTGTTGTTGGAAGCTTGCAACAAATATATCCTCCTCAAGCACTAATATCTGTTTCAGTCTTTCGGTGATTATGGTTGGGTCATCCATCTCGGTGAAAGCAGATATCTGGGGGTTGGGAACAATGTATTCCATGGGCATGACAGTTTCTTGTCCATAAACTAGTCAAAAGGGTGTATGGCCTGTCAACTTTTTGCAAGTAGTTCTGTAAGCCCATAGCACTGCTGGAATTCGAAGATCCCAATCATTCCTGTTAGCGTTACACACCTTGGTCAAGGCATGCTCAAGGATTTTGTTAAAAGCTTCGACAATCCCATTTGCTTGTGGGTGATATGCGGTACTCTTTTGATGATACACCTGAAATTCTTCAGTCAATACTTCAATAGTTCTGTTCAGGAAATGTGACCCCTGATCACTCATGAGAACTTTAGGACACCCAAATCTGGGTAAGATGTTGTCGAAGATGAACTTCGCAGCAGTAGCTGCGCTACAGGTCTTGACTGGTTGAGCTTCGGTCCAACGGGTAAGATAATCAGTTGCTGTAATGATGTATCTGGCGCCTGACTTTTTCGCAGGGGGGTTGATAGGACCAACAAAGTCAATAGCCCATTTGTCAAAGGCCTGTAATGTTACTTGCGGAGCTAGGGGCATTTCATCTCTCCTGGATGGTTTACCTGTCCTCTAACAGATGTCGCAGCTGTGGCAATATTCTCTTGCGTCTTTGTGAAGTGTGGGCCACCATAAGCCGGCTGTTAAAATATTCTGCGCTGTGGCTTTGCCTGCATAGTGTCCTCCTGCTGCGCCAGAGTGTGCTTCAGCCAATATTAGAGGTTTTTCGTGTTCCAAAACACATCTGTGTAGTATCTCATCTGGTCCCATTTTATACAGCTGTCCTGCTATTAATGTGAAGTCCGCGGCTCGAACCACCAACTGCTTCTTCTGCTGTGTGGTCATCTCTGGAGGGGGAAGACCTGTAGACAAATACTGAGCAATATCCTGGAAATATTCATCAACTATCTGGATAGCAAATAATTTTGCATCGGGGAGGCCTTCATCCAAATTGGTAGGTTCTTCGCCTGACTCGAGCCTCGACAAGTGGTCAGGTCCTAGGTTAAGTCTTCCAGGCTTAACAATGATCTCAAAATCATATTCTTAAAATATAATTAACCATCTACATATTCTTCCACCTAGCACAGGTTTGTTAACCAAGTACTTCAAAGCAGAATGGTCAGTAAACATCTTAAAATGAGATCCTAGCAGATAATGTCGAAATTTTTGTAATGCATATACCATAGCAAGTCCTTCGCGTTCTGTCGTAGTATAATTTTTCTCTGCTGTAGACAACTTTCTGCTGGCAAAAGAAATAGGGTGATCGATATTACCTGCACCTGGTTGAGCGAGCACATTACCTAAAGCAATAGAAGATGCATCGACGTGCACATGAAACTCCTTGTTCCAGTCAGGGAATACTAGGATAGGGGCAGTGACCATTTTTTCCTTCAGAATGTCGAGGCTTGCTTGGCATGAGGGTGTCCATTCGAACTTAATATCTTTCTTCAGCTGCCTTTCCATTGGGGTGGTAATCTTGGCATATCCTTGGATAAATTTCCTGTAGTAGCCGGTGTGACCAAGCGTCGTGCGAAGTTGTTTGATGAACTTCGGAGGTGGCAGATTCACAATAATAGCGATCTTCGCTGGGTCCATCATCAATCCCTGCTTGCATACCACATGACCAAGTAGAATGCCAAAGGGTGCACAGAAGATGCACTTTTTTAAGTTCAAGGAGATTTGGTGCTGTCTGCATTTGTCCAACATAAGTCTCAAACTAGTTATATGGTCTTTTACTAGCCCAAAAATAGTCCAATCATCAAAGTAAACTTATAAGAATTTATGTATGTATTCCTTGAATGCGGAGATGACTAATCGAGAAAATATAGCAGGTGCATTCTTCAACCCGAAGGGCATGACAGTATACTGGAAGGATCCCATTTCGGTAGCAAAGGTTGTCTTATGTCGGTCCTCTGGAGCAATTCGGATCTGATGGTAGCCAGAAAAACCATCGGTAAAAGAGTACACTTCTTGACCTCCGACATTGTCGAGCACTTCATCTGTAAAGGGGGTGGGAAAAGGGTCGTGCAGACAGGCATCATTGAGTTTCCTTAGATCGACACAGATTCGGATTTCACCCTTAGTCTTCTTCTCCTGGACGACCATAGGGATGACCCACTCAGATTTTTCAATAGGTTCGATTATGCCTGCAGCAAGCATCTTCTCCAACTCTAGCTTAACCTTTTCCTTGTATTTTGGATTCAATCTATACGGACACTGCTTCACAGGATTCGCATCAGGCTTCAGTGGGATCTTCATTACACCGATATCTCCTAGGATACCTTTCATTTCAGAGAACTTTGTCGGAAAAAGATCTTGGTATTCGTGGAGAAGTTGAGTTACCTTGCTTACCATCTCGTCGTCCCAATAGTCGCCAATGGTAGCAAACTTAGGCTATGCATCGGATCCAATGTTAACTGTGCGCGTCTTCAAGGGCCGCGTCACTTCGGGAACTTCGACTGCCAGTCCATGCACGTCGCAGTATCCTTCTGACTCAGGGATATCAAGACGGCGCGGGTCTTCATCCTCGTCGACTGTAAAGTTATAACATTCGACTGCGAGGGCTTCTTGTGTGGCCCAATCAGGGTGGTGTTTTGTCACTTCTTGTTCGTTAAATACCTTAGTATGGATGATCCTAACAGCCACATCTAGGGCTGGACAGACAGCCTTAGTAGAGAAAGTATTGATAAAACTATGAACGAGACAGTCCCAACTTACAGTATCTTGGAGAAGTTCAGCCTCCTCGTACCAGTTCTTCGCTAGTGGTCCCAGCGTGTGCACAAATCTATGGACCCACTCGTTCTAAGGTATATACTTCCATGCCTCGCGGCATTTGGCTAAGTGGTCCTGGGGGCAATTTTTTCCATCAAACTTGTTGCGCACCTTTGCCAACCGGTCCCAGAACCTCAGGCGAAGGAGCTTCTGACATGCTTCCCAGGTAGGGATTTGCTTCTTATAGCTTGTCCACCATCTGACTGCTGTGGCTCTGAATGCTGACTCCAGGGCCTCCATTTTCTGTAGGTCAGGTATCTGGGCTAAAAATTGTACAATAAACGGTTCAGGATCTATCGAACCATCATACACAGGTATAGCGCTGGGTTGTGAGTCGATCCATCTGAGAGACTTGGTAGGGCAGACATTACTGCGCCCATGGTGTTCAGGGAATCGGTTTTGCCAACTGTCTAATTCGTCTTCAGAGTCCGTCATGCAGGAGCTACCAGACTCCCATCTGACGGCCAGAGGATCCTCATAGCCTTCTTCCTGTGTCGTGATAGTGGAGATGGGTTCCGCATTAGCTTGATCCTCGTGTTGGAGTGGTTCTATGTACCGTTCCCCTTGTGAAGGATCCAGGGGCAGGATGACCCTGAAATATTTCCCTTCGAAGACCATCTGTCTCTTTTTTAAGTTGATGACTGCAGCATTTGCCATTTCCCATTCAATTCCTAACAGGGCCGGGTAAGGATTGCTGTCATCCATGATCTCAATTACTTCAAATTCCGCGAAGGTACCGACTCCGTCAATATCTATTTGGAGATCCAAGAATCTTCCTAAAGGTACAATCTTTTGCTAGTTGGCTAGCCTCAACTGTATAGGGGACCACGCAAGGGTAGGTTTCCCCATTTGTTCCCAGGTTTGTTTGGTTAAAACATTTACATCGGACCCTAAGTCCAGAATAACATCGGTCATATCATATGCCCCTATCTGAGCATTCAATCACATTTCCCTGCCGGTCCTGCGGACTCGATGAACGGTTTTGTCCTAACCATAGCTTTGCAGAGATTTGCAGGAAGCGATGACGTTCTGCAGCTCATTCAGAGCATCCTGATTTCTTAAAAGTTTGAGGCAACTTTGTAAAAAGGTAGACAAGATACTTACTTTATCCAATGAAGCTTCACAGGGCGGCGGCTGAGGCTGCGCAGGCGCACTGGGTGGGCTCGGGCCAGCAAAATCTTTCTTGGCTTCCATGAATGTCGCTTTCTCTATGATGATATCGAATGCAGGGATTTTCTCAGGAGCCTTATGAACTAGGGCTTCGACGGGTCGGTTTGGCGTATTTTGGATGTGTGTCGTAACTCCACTTCTTGTAACAACATTGATGGTCGCAGCAGGGCGGGGCTCCACAGAAATCATCTGGAGACTTTGAGTAGGAGTATGTTGTCGTGCCTGAATCTTAGCTATCAGCTGGGGGCACTGCTCAATCACATGATCTACTGCGCGGAAATACCGACATGTCGTAGTGGGGTTTCGACAGTCGCGAGCCAAATGCCTAGATTGGTTACAATTATAACACACCAACTGGCTTCGGCCTCTACCGGTGATCCCACCACGGCCTCCAGAAGTACCTCTTCCAGAAGCACCCCCCTGGGAACCGTAGCTATCATTACTTGGACCTTCAGTGTACACCCGGTAAGCATCATAGGTGCGGCACGCATCCTCGTTATGACCCACCAACTTGCAAAAATTACAGTAGGGGTTTTTAGGTTCTTGGCCATACCTTTGCAGCAGGTAACAGTTCTCAGGTCGGTGCTGGCCTGTCGTTCTGCAGAGTTCACAGCTCACCTCCAACCGTCACGCTGCAAAGCCCTAATTTCCTTCTTCAACTGCCAATTCTAATTATTTAGCAATGTGTCTTCATTCCACTTCTTCACCAGCTTCATAATGCTTAATTCGAGAACCTCTTTCCCGTCAATCTCGCCTCATTCCACTGTCTGTCATGATTTTTCCATGCCTTTACTTCTGACTGCCACGATCTCCCTCACGTCATAGCCAACATCTGTTTACATGACTATCTTGATGAAACACTTATCAAACCTGCCTACACATGTGATTAGTCATCCCAGGAGAGAAATCATTGGATAATTTGGCGTAAAAACTAACAAATTTTGCACCTGCGATTTTCTTGTAGCGCGCTAGTGCAAAATTTTAACCGTTGTGCTACAAGAAAGTTTTAAAATCAAATTTTGTGCTATTTGACCCCTAATTTAACTTTAATTTAGGTTTATATGATCAACCTTGATCTTAGTGCTTATTTATGAAACTATTAATCAACATATACCCTATAGAACCCTTCAGGACATAAGAAAAAACAAAAATAATGAAAACCTAATGGCAAAAAATCAAAATTTCACTCTAAACCAAAATTTCCTAGAAATAAGCAAATGAACAAGCTTCAAAAAATCACAAGCAAAATATAAGACTGAAGAAAACAAATCCATGACTTAACATCTAGCTCCAGCTGTGGGATGAAGTCCTCCCTGTGAGGCTTCAAGAACCTATAGACCAGTGCCTTCTCTTCTGCTACCTACTAGTCTGCAAAATTTCCATTGGGTTATGGAGTCCTTATTATGCTTTACTCACAACGGTATATACAATGAAAAGTAAAGATCTCCTCAAAGACTGTAGAAATGCTTGAGGAATCGTCCATTAACTAGACTTGACAATTCCTCGCCTTCCAAAGAGTGCAAGATAAAAGTGTTATTTTTGAAAATCCTGGACACTAGGAAAGGGCTAAACCAAAGGTTATCAAATTTGCCATGCTTCCCTTTTTGTTCTTTCCTGGAATCCCACCTCAGAACCATATCACCTATTGAGAAAGTGTTATCTTTGATTTTCCTGTCAAATCTACTTTTAATCTTCAATCTGTATAACTGTGCCCTTTCTTCCACTTTTTTCCTGTTCTGTTGTAACTCTATCATCTCATAAATCCTTCTCTGCATATCATTTGGTTCTTCCTGGAAATTCTGAAGAAACTTCATCACTGGGATACCCAATTGAACAGGAAAAACTACATCTGTGCCATACACTACTTGGAAAGGAGAAGTTCCAATTGCTTGTTTGACTGTTATCCTATCAGCCCATAATGCATATTTCAGCATAGAATCCCATGATCTCTTATTATGCTTAAGCAACTTTTTGATACTCTGAATGATGTTTTTATTTGAGGATTCAGCTAAACCATTGCCTTGGGGATAGTAAGGAGTTGAATGCTTCAGCAAGATACCATTCTTTTCACAAAATAATTCCATTGTCTTAGACTTGAAAGACTTTGCATTATCTGTTACTATTTTTTGAGGACACCCAAACCTACTAAGGATATTTTCTTCAATAAATTCCATAATTACTTTTTCTATGGCATTCCTAGTAGGGATGGCTTCCACCCATTTGGTAAAGAAGTCTGTTGCAGTTAGAATCCACCTATGTTGTCCTGAGGAAGATGGATTTATCTCCCCTATAAAATCCAGACCCCATTGCTGGAAAGGAGCACTTACTACAATAGGCTTTAGGGGCAATGACAGCAATTTTTGTTTGCCAGCAAACTTTTGACAAGGGATACAGGCTCTTACCTGTTGATATACATCTATAAACAAAGAGGGCCAATAGTACCCAGCTCTTAAAATCTTGTATGTTGTTGCCTTCTAGTACTTATGACCTCCACAAGCACCCTCATGAGATTCAGCGATTACTCCTTCAATTTCAGATTTATCCAAGCATCTGAGTAGAATACCGCCTGGGTCCTGCCAGAATAACTGCTCTTCTACTAAACAATACTTAGTAGTTTTTAGCTTTAAATATCTAGCAGATTTTCTATCTAAATGCTCAGGACATTGCAAAAACAACAGAAAATACACAATGTCTGCGTACCATGTGGATGCTGAATAATAGTCCATAATCTTCTCTTTTTCCAACATTGCTTGATCTTCTTCATGTGCTAACTCTTCAACCATCACATGCAATCCCAAAGCTTGAAAATTTGATTCATCCAGTAGCTTGGCTAAACCCTTCCCCTTGACTAGTTTGGTAGGTCTGATATCTACATCATACTCCATGATTTTAGCAATCCACTTGCCTCTTTTCCCCTCACTATCAGGCTGTGTCAAAACATCTTTTACAACAACATTAGGCACATATGAAATAACTTTAGAATGCAAAACATAGATTCTGAAAAACTTTAAAGCTTTTACCAAAGCATAGGCCTGTTTTTCTAAGATACTTTATTTTAATTCAGAATCCCTGAGAGTTTTGCTGAAAAATGCAATAGGTTGCTCCAGTCCTTCTTTATTCTTCTGTAACAAAACAACTGCTATTCTATCCTCTGATGCAAATGAGAATGTAAGAAATTCTCTGGTAAAATCTGGGCTTACTAATACAGGAGCTTCAGTAAGAGCCATTTTGATCTTCTCAAATGCATTCTTTGCCTCAGTGGTCCACCTGACTTCCTGATCCTTTTTAAGCATTGCTGTGATATGCTTGATAATCTCAGCAAAGTTTGGTATAAACCATCGCAGAAAATTGATTTTACCAATGAAAGATTGGACATCTTTTTTACTTCTTGGTAGACTTATTTTCAATATTGCTTTCACCCTTTCGGGGTCAATCCTTATACCATCAGCAGAAACTAAATGACCCAGTAATTTTCCCTCATGTACAGCAAAGTGTGACTTCTTTGGATTCAAGAACAGGCCAAATTTTCTACATTTCAAGAAAGGCTACTTCAAATGCTTTAGATGTTTATCATCTGATTGTGAGAAAACTGTAATATCATCCAGGTAGATTACCACAAACTTGTCCTTTTCTCCTACAAAATCAATATCCATAGTCCTCTAAAAAGTGGCTCCAGCGTTCATTAGACCAAAAGGCATCTTATCATACATGAAAGTTCCCCAAGGAGTGGTAAAAGCTGTTTTTTGCTTATCATCAAGATGCATAGAAATCTAATTGTACCCTGAGAAACCATCAACCATTGAGATCCTCTGTGCCTCGACCACTTTCTGCAATATTTGCTCAATTTTAGGCATAGGATAATTATCCTTTAGTGAAGATCTGTTCAAATTTCTAAAGTCAACACACAACCTGATTTCTCCATTCTTTTTTCTAACAAGAACTAGATTAGCCACCCATGAAGAGTACCTGAGGGGCGCTATGATTTTGGCATCCAATAACTTCTTCACTTCTTTTTCAATAACAGGAAACAAGGCTGGATTAATCCTCCTTAATTTCTGACGAAAAGGTTTGACATTTGGTTTTAAAGGGACTTTATGTTGTATAATTCCAGTGTCATACGTTCTGAATTCCTCATAAGACCATGCATAAACATCAACATGTTCCTTTAACAATTTAATGTACCTATTTCTTTGTTCAGCTGTAAGTGCTTTAGAAATTTTTACTATTCTAGGCTGTTCTGCAGAGCCAATGTTACAATCCACCACATTCTCTTCTAAGGACTGTACAATAGATTTTAAGAGTGTGTCATCTTTTGAAAAAATCATTTCCAAAGGTACCAAACCCTTTGGGATGAAATTACCTTTTAATTCAATGATTTTGTGTCCAGCTATTTCATTTTCAGCAATCTCTTCCACCTGTCCATCCTCTTCATCTTCCTTTTGATCAATCAGGGAATTAGAAAACTCATGTGTAAGCTATAAAAACCTTTTAATCTCAATGTCATCTTCGAAAACTCTCCACTGCTTTACATTATTAGGTACAGATGGTATGTACCTAACTTCAATGGGATACCTCAACTGTGTGGTCTTGGGGATTCTAAAGTGTGTAGCAGCCAAGGCCAATGAATCTGCCGTCTGATTATGGTCTCCTGGAATATAGGTAATGTTAAAAGCTACAAAATAATTCTCAATCATGTCCCATACCTCATTTTGATAGACTTTCAGTAAACCCCGCTTCACTTGATAGTTGTTCTTCACCCGCTGAACAACTAATTCGGAGTCGCCAAATGTAGAAATCTGCTGAATGCCCAAATCTTTGGCAGCTTTTAATCCTAACAACAAAGCTTCATATTCAGCAGTATTGTTTATAGTAATAAACTCTAATTTATACATCATATTTATTGTTTCACCTCCAGGGGATATAAGAAGAACCCCAGCTCTAGCACCTTCTTTGCAAGAAGATCCAGCAAAGTATAATTGCCACATCTCATCCTCTTGTTCTCTATTGCATTTTACTGGTTGTTCCCTTTCAACTTGTAACAAACCAACAGTATTGTCTTCATCACTAAAATGTAACATGCAAGTACCCAGGTCTTTATCAACAGCATACAGTGGATGGTTGGTAGGGTTCTTGTCATCTGTTACAATATAGGAAAATTGAAGCTCTCTGTACAACCTTCTGTTTTCTCCTCCAAACACAGGAATAGTAGCATATGATAAATCCATTTGTAAGGTCCCACCAACTTTCTTTGCCCAAGACCTGGAGAGAAGTAACCCAAATTTAGGTGTAATATCAGCTACCACTACATCCATGATCACACTTTTCATGGGTAATTGAGCCAAATTAACAACCATGTCCTTTATTACCCCTAAACATTTCATTGCTCGGGAATCAAATGCATATAGATCATGATAGGGTTTGGTAATACTCAGACCTAAAGCCTCCATAACATCCTTTGGCATTAAATTGCGTGATGCTCCCGAATCTAACAAACAATTATGTATCATTTGTTCATGGACTGTCAGAGTAATGTAGAATGGAGGTGAAGCACCTACTTCATTTTCAGTCTTTTCAACCAAGGCTGATCCAATGAAAATCCTAGGATTTTCTTCTTGCAAATTCACCGTATCAGAAATAGGTTGATTGCTTGTTGAATTAATCATCTTAAGAACTGATTCTTTATATGAAGGGTTTTTTATTAATTCAGCTAAAGGTACAGGAATCTTTAACTTGCCTAATTCATTTTCCAAGCTGAAATTCTGCACAGTTTTATTTACCTCTTCAACCTCCATGTTCTTCTTTTGTTTTTCTGAAAATTGTCTTTTGTCTGTCACAGGATTAGATGGCTTCTTAGTAGGGACAACTACCTTCTTCTTCGGGCTTTGTACTACCTATTTTGGACCCGACCTCAGATTCACAGTCTTCTTGAGTTCATTTTGACAGACATCAGCAGTTACAACAGTCATTTTCAGACCTAAATCATCCTCTGTTTTGAACATATCAGCATCATAGCATTCTGCATTTAGAAACTCCTCTTCAGTGACAAAACCCCCAGACAATGTTTCTCCAAAATGGTTCATATCGTGATCAGTGTCTTCAAATATCACTTCATCATCAACCTCTTCTTCATCAGCAACATTGTTCTGAAGAGGTGGTGGTACTCTTTGGTCCTCGGTTTCTCTCCTTTCCCACTGGATATCATTATTTCTTCATTCTCTAGGCATGAAACAGGGAGCAAATTGTCTTCTGAATTGGTTATGATTGTTAGGGTTTCTTTCACCTTCTGGAACAGGCTTGCTGGAATTTTTCTCTAGCTCTAATTTGTTTAATTTTGCAATCAAAATATTCACCAACTTAGCCATCTCATCAATTTTCCCTTCTGCAGAATGAGAAGCTGAACTTCCTAGAGCTGCTTCTTTCTTTCCTTTCCTGTCGTAGATTTGCTGAGCTGTTTCCTTCTTCAATCTATTGGAAGCCAATATGTTAGATTCTACCTCCAATGCTGCATCCTGCATATTTAGTAAAGAAATAGGTCTCCTTTCTCTTAGTAGTAAGGAAAATTCATGGTCAAAAGCATTTGCATATGTAAGTTTTGCAGATGTTTCTGTAGGCTTTATTTCTGCAGGAATTCTGCTGTACATTTTGTTAAACCTCTTTGAAAAATATGCAATAGTTTCATCCTTTTTCCTCCTAAGGGCTCCAAACTTAGTTATGTAATATATATGGTATTTGGTGTCACCCCATTGTCTCATGAAGAGATCACGAAGTTCTTCAATGATAGTGATCGAGTTAGCAGGAAACTCCCTGAACCATTTCCTGACATCTCCATCAAGGCTCTGCACGAACATTCTCATCCATACATCCTTGGCTTCAATGTTTTAGTTATCAGCATAACTAAGGAAAGCTTCTCAGTGTTCTTCAGCTGTAGTTTCCCCTTGTCCATTAAAACTAGGAAAGTATTTCTGATAGTCACCTCCAGGCAGTGCATTTAAAGGATGAGGCAAAACCAATGGTGCATATCTGGCTGCAACCATTCGGTCCATCATGTCTATAGGCTGATTTTGGGCTGCCATTTTAAGGCTGACTGACTTTGGTGATGGAGAGGTTTGGCTGGAACTTGGCTGAAAAGGGTTTTTATCCACTTTCAACTAAAATAGAGGTATCTTACCAGGAGAGGCTATTTTAGCTTTTCTGAAAGATTGAGGATTAGTGAAAACTTGGAAACTACTGTCAGGAATTATAGGCTTTAACCAAGGTGAAATTTCTTCTTCTTTTCTCAACATAGATGAAGGTGATGAACCATCCAACTAGTCAGGGTCACATAGGGATGGTAATGACTGAGACCTTCTAATCTTCCTTGATGTCTTCAATATCTGTTCAGGATTTGTAACACCTAACTGCAATGGTGAAATAGTTCTGTTTCTAGTTCCAACTCCCCTAGTAGCCACTGTGACAAACTGGTGAAAAGTAGTCTTAAAGATATGCTGGTTTAAGTTCACCTCTTAAAACCAGTGAAATGATAAGTATCCCAAGGAAAAATCTATTTTCAACTTCGTTCCCCGGCAACGGAGCCAAAGATGTTTGTGCCAGAAATTGTTTCCAGACTACAAAGAAACAAGGCAACACAATCTCAAATATTCAATTAAACAAAACTAGGTTTTTAGGGTTTTTGAAAGGTTTTTTTGGTTGTGAAGTTTGGTGACAAAAGGGAATACATTCATAAGCCAAATAGGAACTAAATCACGAGTAAAGAGGAATTGAGATGCATAATATAATAACCATGTATTCAACAAAACATAACATTGAAGTTCATCTACAACTGACAAGCACTACAAGCATAAAGACTATAAACCAACAATGAAATTATCAATTGTGTAGCTAAACAAGCTAGAAATGAAGCCAAAACACAGACTGAAGGGTAAAATGGAGCATATATTTCATAATCTGTTCATCAAATACACATGAGAGTCAAGTACTTAGCTTATCAATAAGTCAAGAGACCTCCTTCTGCCATCCAAAAGTCGAACCCCTTGTTCTATTTGTGACCTTCCTAAATACTGTCTTTCAAAATTCAGTTAAAGTCTAAACCATAATTGTTTTTAGCCTACTCATCGATAGTATATTGTCAAAATAATAATTACAAAAATAAAATACTCTTCAAAACATAAAAAGTAACTGCTTTTGTTAACAATGCTCATAGGTCTTTAGCAGCTTCTGCTAACAGAGCTATTCCCTCTAAGGCTTGGGCCTTTCTCCTAGCTTTCTGCTGCTCAGCTTCCATTTTTGTCATTCTTCTTGGAAGCTCCTTATTCTGTTGTTGTAGGTTTTTGATAGTCTGTTTTAATCCTGCAAACTGTAGATCTGTACTTCTTTTCCTCTTTAAGGCCTCTTTGGAGACTGTAATGAGTTCTTGGTAGTGATCATTCACCTCTTCTAGGTCTTGCCTGAGTCTTTTATTAGCTATGATCAAACCATCATTTGTTTCTTGCATATACTCTATTTGATGTTTATAGTGCTTGATGTCTCTTTGCAAATTTTCCTTCTCTGAGTCAAATGCCTTGCTTCCTGTTGTACTTTGTAGCTCACTAGGCAGCCATGGGATGTTTAGCTTTCTGAAGATTTCCTCATCCTTAGGCAATAGCTCTGTGGACTTATCATGAATACTTGGGTTTTCTAGGTTATATGTTTCAACAGGGGCATTTTCATCCATTAACAGCTTGTTTTCTGAATAAGAAATCTCTATTTCATCTTTTTGTTGTTCCTTCAACAGTTTACCTCGTATTTCCAAAAACACAGCAGACAATTTAGTTTCAGTGAGGCTATATTCTTCTTTTGTCTTTAATGGTTTTTTCCCTTTGCTGTCACCCTTGCTAGACTCAAGCTTTTCATCTGACGAAGAAGTGTCAATCATGGTTATCCCTTCTGTATTCAACTTAGGGTTTAATAACTTCTTCATGTTTAGCCTCAATTTTTTTGGAGTCTAGTTTTGGGTCTCCATCCTGGAGCAAACTCTCCTACCATCTTTAAACTTTTTCCTTGATGCATGATAGAGGCAAATTATTTAACCTTGATCTTCTTTTTCTTTGGTATTACTGTCTTATCCTCCTGGCTATAGAACTCCCTTTGTGTGCCAACCCTAGTTTTAGCATTGACAGTCAACTCATATCCTTCCAACAAATATGATTCATCTTCAGACAAGATGGTAATTGGGCTTTGTTGTTGGATCTTAGTATTTTCTTAATCTCCTAAAACCTTTTCTGTAAAAACAATTTTTTCTTCAATGAGTGCTTCTGCTGGTGCTTGATTTTGAACGGGCTAGGTTTCCTTGTGAATAAACAACAAATTTTTGTTCTCATTGTCAGCTGAAGGTTGCTGAGATTCATAATCTCCTTTTGAAGGTTCTGCCACTTCATCTAATTTGACACATTTTTCATCTTCAGTCTTCACTTTTTGTCCTAATTTTCTAATTAGGGTTTGTCCCTTATCAACCTGCTTTCTGGTAGGCTGTCCTTCCTGGTTATTTTGGAACCCAGAACAAAAGAGAAAGTAGTCCCAAGTCTTTCCTTCTTTCTGCAGGACACTGCTGATAATAAGCTTGATCAATCCATGATGAAAGATGGATTGTGCAGTGTGGTCATGATGTTCTTTGATCCTGCTGGACATTTTCTGCAAGCTCTTTAGTAGGAAGAAAGGGAGATTCATCCTTGATTCACCACTAAGGTGTTGAAGAAACCTGAAATGATACTTGAAGACAAAAGTATACCTCCCTTCACATGTAATGTAGCTTTGTAGAACCTTGATAGGCTCTACCCATTCAACTCTGAAATTATGGATGAGCACTCCCTTGATCAAATATGGAACAATGCCAGGCAATAGATACCTTTGGGCATTGAAGGTAAATGGCACCTTTTTGAACCGAAGCTCTCCTTCATTCTTGACCCCTATTGCTTCAGCCACCAACTCTACAGTTAATTTGAAATTCAGAGTATAAAATGATACTATATCTTGGTTATAACATTGAGCAAATTTATGAGAGACTTTGGTATTATATCCATCAATATTTTTAAAGAAGTTCAACCATCCAGCATTCTCAAAGAGTTCAGCACAACCTAGAAACTTGTTTATCCAATTCAGTTCAGTGGGCTCAGCCCTGTTGGTCTTCCCACTCTTCTTCATCTGCTCTCCCAAGGCTTGATGATGCTTCTCACTCCCAGCTTGCTGCAGGTGTTAAAAGTTGATTCTTGGACTAGCTGAATGTCGAATTTAAAACTCCAGGTGTCTTTGAGTCATCAGCTCACCTACAATCGTCACACTGCAAAGCCCTAATTTCCTTCTTCAACTGCCAATTCTGATTCTTTAGCAATGTGTCTTCATTCCACTTCTTCACCAGCTTCATAATGCTTAATTCGAGAACCTCCTTCCCATTAATCTTGCCTCATTCCACTGTCTGTCATGATTTTGCCATGCCTTTAATTCTGACTGCCACGATCTCCCTCACGTCATAGCCAACATCTGTTTACATGATTATCTTGATGAAACACGTATCAAACCTGCCTACACATGTGATTAGTCGTCCCAGGAGAGAAATCATTGGAGAATTTGGTGTAAATACTGACAAATTTTGCACCCGCCATTTTCTTGTAGCGCGCCAGTGCAAAATTTTAACCGTTGTGCTACAAGAAAATTTAAAAATCAAATTTTGTGCTATTTGACCCCTAATTTAACTTTAATTTAGGTTTATATAATAAACCTTGATCTTAGTGATTATTTATGAAACTATTAATCAACATATACCCTATAGAACCCTTCAGGACATAAGAAAAAACAAAAATAATGAAAACTTAGTGGCAAAAAATCAGAATTTCACTCTAAACCAAAATTTCCTAGAAATAAGCAAATGAACAAGCTTCAAAAAATCATAAGCAAAATATAAGACTGAAGAAAACAAACTCATGACTTAACACTTGCAAGTGCTGGAATGAATGTTGTGCAATTGTATCTTGGTTGATTTTAAATTAATGTAAGAAGATGAGTAATTTAACTTAGGCGAGGGGACTCGAGATATACCTAGGGGGTACTTGAAGTATGTCCAAAACTAAACCGTCACGGCTACCCGTAAGGAATATGTGGGTTGAATGGAGTCTCTGAGGCTGTTGTTAATAATGCACCCGAAGGTGTAATAGAGATCAGTGCCCCGAGGTCACTTTTCAGGAGTTCCTGCTTCCTTTGGGTATTTTGCCACCGTAATGGTTTGATCGAGGCATTGGATTTTCGCCTGATGGTTTGTCAATTTGGGGAGAGTGAATCCTAATTATTCTAGTCACTCAAGTGATTTTGATGCAGCTTGACTGATCGAATGAACTGCATCCAAGTATAGAGCATACACACTGGAGTCTTTGCTATTTTTAGTAAATTTTAAAAGAGGCGTTCTTGTTAAAAAGAAAACCCTCTAGGAACCTCTTTCGGTCCAAGTGGACCTTAATTGAGGAATCAAGGAGGGGTTTATTTTATTATGATTACTAAAACAAATGATGATAGCAGATGAAGCATAAACAGATAAGCAAACCACAATTTTCTAATTAGACTACCACGACCCTTTCTTCACCTTTCGGCTCAAAAGGAAGCTCGTGGGGTAAGTATTAAAATTACTTTGAAACCACCAGAAATGGAATATGGAAATGATTATAAGTCAAATTATACTACCCTGCAAATTAGAACTACACTAAATTGAAAAAAGATGAACAAAAAGTAAAAAATGACACAGACGCAAATCCCCCTAGGGGGGATGGTGAACAGGCTCGAAAGAGCCTATTCGAAGAGGTTATTATTTTATTAACAGCAATTACAATATCAGAAAACTGAAAATGATCTACTTGGTCCTTATACGGAATGAGACCCAAGGTTTACAAATTGCGAAATTTTGAAATTTTTGGAAGACAGAGACCCCTTGGGGGGTTTCTAATGGTCCAAAAATGCTTTCCGGACAGCGCCTCCTCCTCTTTTCTTTTACACCTACTAAAAACCAGCAAACTTATCATAGTTAAATATGCCCAAAAGTACTTTTGGATGAACAAACGTTTACCAAAAAATCCTAAGTTAAAACTAGTTTTTAAAGAAGCAGAAAAAGAACCAAGGAAAGAAAGATTTCCTTGGGATCTTGGCCTACTTTGGGGCAGCCAATATGAATCACTTAAATTGATAAATATAACTTTTTAGATTATAAGGAAACAACCATGCATTCAACAAGCTTTAGATCTACTTTCACAGCCTTGAAAAATGATAATTTTCCCTAAAACTAGATCTAGAATGCTTGTAAATTTTCTTTTAGGAATGAGATCTAGTTTATGAGCTTTAAGGCAGCAAGATATATGTAAAATAAAATCTGAAATTGATAGATCTAAACAATTTTAAAGCGGAATACAAGTAATCGGACTGATTTTAGAAAAAATTGAAGGAGGAAGAGGAAAAGAAGAGCATTTGTTGCCGGGGAATGGATCTGCAAAGAATACTAGTTAGTGGAATGTTGAGGGAGAATGCCTTCACAAAACAGTCGGATGCCCAATGGAGTCAAGCTAGATCCACAGTTCTTCCAACCCCTGTTACTTGAAAACTAACAAACAATCCTGCACAAAACCTTATGAGATTTGGATATAAATATATGAAGAAAGAGAGGGATTACATGCAAATAAACTTATTTAAACATGTATGATCTAAATCTTTAAGCATATATACTATGAGATATTGAAAAGCAAGTAATCTTACTTGCCCAACTATACTCTTATTGATTCAGCTAAATCATTAAGCCAGACAAGAGTCAGATGCAGAAATTGAGAGAAAGCCAATGGTAAAAAGCTGTAAGACAATGTTAAATCCACACACATAAAAGCATTACACCGATTTGGCCTCCAAAGCTTCACTTTATTCCATTAGCAAAAGATATTACACAGTATTACAACAACAATAGCTCCTCAATCCAACTCTAACTAACTCGGAAAGTAGGCAGCCATGCTTTATTTATACACAAAATTGAAACCCCATCCTAGAGGGGGCGCAAATCCCAAGGAGATAGACCATTGAAGCTAAAGGAGAGTCCATCAATGCCTGATCTGAAGCTGAACTGAGCTTCTACTGAGTCTAAATGTCAATCAGGGGGCTGATTGAGCTGACACATCAACCTGCTGAGTGAATCATCAACCACATAGCTCCCAGAAGAGCCCACACATGTGGAGGAGAAAGGGAGGGCAAAATTCCCCATAAAGGAAGTTGAAGTTCAACTCTGGATCCACCAGATCACCTCCTTCAGTCAAGGATTTGTCAGATCCGGTCAATCTGGTACATATCTGACTGATTTCAATCAAAAATCCACTGATCTAGGATTTTGGATTTGCTCCATTATTCATTAATTTATTAATTAAAATAATCAATAATTGATTTTTTGGGGCTTTCTGACCTGAGTGATGGAAAATCACTTAAAACTAGGAAATAGTGGGTCTATAGGTTTACTAGGTGCTCTTAGCTTGAAAATGAGCACCTACATGACTGAAACGGACTTCCGAGCCCACTTTTATTACAAAACCAATTTTTCCAATTAAACTATTAAAAAATAGTCTAAGTTTTGGAAAAATTAAATTTTAATAAAAAACACTGAAAATATTAAAAAATTAAGAAAAATGAAAAAACCTAGGGGGACTTAGACATGTTCATATGACTCAACCATGATGCCTAGCATGTTTATACATTGACACATAGACTCTAATAACCTCAATAGGCCTAAATGCCAAGCCGACCACCCCAACTTTGCAGGTATTGAGTGAAAAACTTAGAAATTATTAGTCGTTTATTCAACAACCAATAATAACCAAGGGAAAAAACACCTTGGGCTAATCGGATTGACAAATAAATTCTAAGAGACCGAGTCTTTTACAGACACTATCATGATAGAACATTTATTACAATTCCCCCATGGGGTATGAACATGTGATATAGTACAACAAGCACTTTCCAAAAGTACTTCTGAAGGTCTTCTGAAGTCCGAACAAAGAATCTTTGTCTGGTTCACTAGGATCACTTGATAAAAAACCACTAAGTACAACTTAGGTGGTAACAAGTACTAAATTCCTTTTGGTTCAATGTGTATTTTCTTCATTGGGGTTGATGGATTTATTCATCCGTCGAATACCCTAACCCTATTTTATTGTAAACCTCTTTGATATTCTTCATACCTATCATCTTAAAACTCAAAATCTTTGATATGCTAATTGTGATGCCTGAGTGATGAAGATTTGCTCATTCTTTGCTTTAAGATTCTAAGTGATTTTTCCATAATAATTTAGGAGAGCTCTATTAGTCCTACCATTTGAGTAGACAGTTATGCCTTAAGAGATATTATGTTGAGTTGTTGGACTATTCCAAGGAGGATCAAGATTGAATTTACAGTTATGGATGCTTTGGCATAATTCCCTATCCAAGAACATCTCAATGAAAACAATAGGAAGAAAAGTGTAGTAGGTGTGCATGAAATATGATGCACAAGAAGTCACTAAAGTAACCTACATGGTAAATGAAGCAATTAGGTGCAAGAGTATTATGATTTTTATAGTTTAAACCACATAAATAAGAAGCCAAATAGTTAAGGCTATTACTTATGTGGAGGTATCTAGGAGGGCATATATAGATCAAAAGAGTATAGATGAGAGGCTATAAATAAGACAACCCAAAAGAGAATCAGATTGGTTGGGAAAATCATTCACTAGTGGCTACTAGGAAAGGCACTAGTTAGTTTCTAGCTGGTTAGAATTGCACAATCAATAGGCATGCAAGAATGTTACCATGAGTAGTTCATTGAACAACACCATTAAGGTTCATTTTGTATTCTATAATTGTGAGGTTGATGAAATGCTTAGACCTATTACTTAAGAATTTTTGGCCTAATGAACCTACGTTGGTCGTATCTCAAGTGTTCTGGCAAACCTACTAAAATGGATGTCTCATGTATAAGATTTGATGTTATAGCCAGCAGTCAGATTGATATATAAACTATCTAATTGATATTTCTAAAGATCCAAGTCACAATCAATCATAAATCCAAAATTAAGATGTGGATATAAAGTCATATCTTTTTATATAACTTCTTTATGATTATATATAAAAAACAGACACAAGGATTAGGCTCACCTTAAGTTGTAAAGCACCATGTTTCTCTTATTGTAATGTGTGCTGAATAATTCAATTTTTTCATATGGTTAAAATTTGGACACTGTAATGAAAGTGCACCCATATGAATGTCACATTTCATCTAATTCCCTAAGGATATTTCAAATATTATCTTCTATGAGTAAGTACACCAAATTCGGTTAAAACATATAAGAACAAGATATGGACATAACTAATTGTGAGGAACATCAAAGACATCTAGCAGATATAACAAATAATAATAAAACTGAAATTTACATCATCAATATCATAAGAAACAGTTGATCACCTTCAAAGAGGTAAGGTTGATACATAGAATTAAATGATAAACTGTACAGAAGACTTATACATACATGGTAAAAGATGAACCGATCTTATCAAAACACTTGTATTTGAAATCACTTTGTGTCACTGAATAATGTTTTAAGTATTTTACAGAGAACAGTGACAAGGATAGGCCTTTCATTTACATAATATCGAATATGTACAAGATAGATACATTCTTAATGCAAACAATGTTGCAATAAGGTATGAGTGTGAGGTCTGAGTATGCACTGATAGATACATTCTTGGAATCTAGTATCAACAAAAACTCCTTGGCTTTAACTTGTGTTTGTGAGTTTTAGCGCCATAGTTGTTTGGGTAATTTGTTAAATTTGATTCTCTCAAAGCATCTATTTCCTTCTTATGTTGTGTTCCCTTTTATAGAAAATGGCTCATGCAAATAGTGATAACCATCCTATACCATAGATAGAAAAGAATTCCATTGTTGTCTTAAAGAACAAACTTAATATGCCTTTCTTAGTGGCAATACTGAGAACTTGCCATCCTAGTGGATGACCACCTAAGAATAAAATAATGGGTTTTTAAGTGATTGATTATTAGTGCACATAAAACTGGATTGAGTATCATGACAATGCGAAGTATACCATTAGTACACAATGGTAGACTATAACTTATACAAATATTAAAACTTACAGTATAAATATTAGGATTAATATCATTTCATGGAGGCAATTCATTGATGAATTTAGAAACCCTATTTGGTATTAATTGAATTACTTCATGCTGCTTTAGAATTAGTGGCATGAAACAAACAAGTATTTTCATCCATTTTATTGAATTACAAGGAACAGGGCTGAGGAAAGTACCAATTAGTCAATTTAAAGTCACTGCATACTAACTAAAATGTAAAGCACGGAAACCATTCCATTAAGTGCACAAAGTTTCATGCTGTTGTGACGCACAGAATTGCCCAAAAGTGCCCAAAATTGCTTCTTTCATGCCCATGATTAAAAGTAATGTTGTTTGAAGCTCTTTAGAAGTACATGGAAGCTTAGATGCACAAATTATTAGGGTTGATGATACCCAAAACATGCCCACACTTGATGATACAGGGGACTAGGCCGCTCAGACTTTCTCAGAGTGAAAAATCATTGTTGTTAAGGAGCCTAAACATGCCCAGGAATCTGCCCAAATCTAAAGATTCATGGTTGTTATGTCTGCATTAGGCTGGAAATTGCACTGCTGACCAAAAAATAACTTACCATTATCACATGTAGGTAGAAAAAACAAAATATATTAGGCTGAAAGAAGGCATTGGAAAATTTTATAATTGCTATTTAGTTATTCCGTTAGGGTTAGCATCACAAAGCAGTTGGCATTGTTGAAACACAAAGGGTAAAGGTATGATTGTTCATTTAGTCAAATATTTGTAAGGTCAGATTTCCCTTATAATTTTTTTCCTAATGACATTCGGTTGAGTGTGTTGTCAACAAGTATTAGCATGTTGTTTATTTGAAATAAAAATGTACTCATAGGAAGATGTCATTTATATGAGTGAAATGTGGTTCACAATCTGTTATTAAAGGCATGCTACCTATCAGTTGTATTAAATATTCTTGCTATGGTAATAAACTGTTTTTGAGTATTTAAATATTACTTGTATTTAAATATTCTTGCTATGGTAATAATTGGTTTCTGAGTATTTAGTGCACATTTTATTTTTCTACAACTTCTGAGTATTTCACATTAAAGACAGTAATCAAGATGGCATATACTCTACTGCAATTTGAATTTTAAAGTAGTTGTCAATGTCCCAATCCACCAATAGATTTGTGGTTGTGACTTTTCAAGCTGCCCACGAGGGTTCCAATATCCCAGAGAGCACGCACTTAAGCATTACATGTCGTGACCATCACAAGTAGGCTGTTATGTGTTTTCCCTTCATGGGCTGTTCCACCCTATGCAAGTGGCACCACATATAATTATTTCAATCTAGCTTCATCTGTTGATAAAAAAAAAATCCTCATTACAGAGTTCTGAACATATACTAACAAATAAAAATAGAAAATATATTAAAATAAATTGAAAAATGAAAACAGTATTGGTAGTTCAATCATTAAATGAGGAAGAGAATTAGGTTCCTCAAAAACATTAAAGTAGGCATTCAAAAGAGTCTTTATCAGCATGTGAAAGAATGTTGCAGTTATCCTTTTTGGCTTGCCAAACTATACAAAGAGAAAATTTGTTAGCAGTATTGGTTTTTATGTTTTACACTCACTCTTCACAGAGTTCTACGATCACAGAGAATAAGAAAACATTCAACAAAGATAGAGAGACATCACCAACAATTTGACACAAGAATCCTCTAAACAATCTTGTTTTATTACTGGTCGATCCTTTGTAAAGTTTACACAATAGCTCCTGGGTGCAAAAATCAACCCTCAATACTTCGAAGAAAGAAATATTTATACAATTATTTACATCTGCTACTAAATTTCAAACCAGAATTGTTCATCCTTAGCAACCCATGCATCATTCCAAGTATGTGTGAAGTTTAGCAATATAATCACTTGAACCAACAAAACTAGACCAGAACCAAACTTTGACAACATCTCTTTCATTGACCGAGTTACATATGTTAGCTTTAAACATCATCAGTTTTGCATAAACATATTGAAAATACAACAACAGTTCTACCATCTCTCATCTGCTCAATAAAATCAACATCCGTTGATGCAGAACGCATAAATTAGTCACAATGATGTAACTACAGTTCATTCTAAATTGTATTGGAACTTCACCAATGAAAGAACTTACAATAAACACCGATGACAGAATTGGGAAGGAAAAACATCAAAACTACCAGCAAAGCTCAACAAATGATCTTCACAATCCATCCACCATGGTTCCACCCATCTGGAATGTCTTTTTGAGTCTTAATTCCAATCCTTATGACAGAAAATATAGTGAAAGAGATTTCCTACCTTATTGCAAAACTCAGCAACAAACCATCTTTATGCTCCTATTTCATTATCATTATTTGGATTATAACAATGGAGAGTTTCAATATTTCATAGTGGATGATCATTTCTACAACAAAATAATATCACAACCAGGGATAATGCAAAAACTATGTGGTACTCTGTATCTTCAATATACATCCTTGATATAAGGAAAAACAATATATCTTCAATATACATCCTAATGGTGAAATTGTGAATCATCTTCTAGGATCTCCTCATCTTTCGGTAATCATCTTCTAGGAGCTCCTCATATGCCTAATGGTGAGATTGTATTTGTCATACCGCATGGAGGCCTAAGGCTACTCCCATTTTTTTTTAAATGCTTCTATTGGTTTGTTACCATGGAAGAAATCCACAAAATCATGTGCCATATGGTCCCTTGCTAAGACACAAATGTGAGGAATGCCAATATGATTTAATAAAAAAATTCCTTGATAATGTCAAATTCTACTGTTTAATGTAGTTACTCTGGTGCCCTAACACTAGTGGTTAGTTTGATATTGAAAGAAAGCTCTTCCCTTTAAATGTGATGCTCCCTCCCTATGTTTTCATGAACAAATGCTGTAAATTTCTTGCATTGGTTGTTTCATATAGGATTTGCATTCTTGATATGTCGTGTGTTGCTATTTAGTAGTGCTTATCCACATTTTTTTCTTAAATTGGATTGCGATTTTTATAACTTAGTCCACAGGCAATGTCATTGATTCCTTTTTGTAATAAATTTAAAAACCATTTTAATTCATGGACATGGCAAAGATCAACTATAAAGTATATTAACATTTGTTTCTTTTCCTTGAAGATACAATATATGGAGATGGTGGACTGTTCAGGAATTCTAAGCAGTTAATTGGATATGAATTCTAAATTCAGAGTCAAGTTCATGTTTCACAACAAAATTATGAATTGTTGCAGCAATGCAAGGAAGTTTATATGAGGATTTTTTAGTGTGATTGCAACAATTTATCAGAAAATATTCAATATTCTACATTTCTAATGATCTTGAAAGCTAGGGACACCTCATGACCGACATCACCCTTGTTGGAATTTTGATGTTTTCCCTAATTACAAGGATGGATTGCCCTGATTTGCTGATGCCTTTCAAGTTTATTTTGTTGACCAAAGTTGAGTTAGGAAAAAGTTGGTGTAAAATGAAATCTACTGCCAATGATGATATGGAGAAAAGCATTAGAACTCCCCTGCCTCTTTTCCATTGGAGATGTATTTGTTTTGTTCTCACTTTGTGAATTTGAGATTTGCATTGGACTGTCAGTTTCTTTTGATTAAAAACAAAAAGTACTGCAACAAAAATGAAGTACCTGAAAGTTATGTGTGTATGCTACTATTCAGGTGGGAGATTTCCTATGACATGGTACCCTCAAGAGCTTGTGAAGACACCGATGACAAACCTGAACATGCATCCCAATCATCATACAGGCTATCCGGGTCGAATATACAGATTTTACATAGGGAAGAAAGTGTTTCAATTTGGTCAGGGACTGAGTTACTCAAGATACTCCTACAAGTTCTTTTCCGCAACCATCAAGAAGATTGATCTGAACGTGACAATTGAGCATGTTGAAGCCCTTGGTGATAGAGAAAAAGTTCATGTCAGAGTGGAGAACACCCATTGCAGGAAGTTAAAATTCAGATTCTCCATATCTGTGTAGAACCATGATAAAATGGATGGTAGGCATGCAGTGCTATTGTATTCCAAGTCCCCTGCAACCCATAAAGGAACTCCACAAAAACAACTAATTGGATTTGAAGTGTTCATGTCCTAGGTAAACACACAACCAAAGTTACATTTGTTGTTAAGCCTTGTGATCACTTCAACACTGTTGAAGAGAATGGGAAAAACATTTTGGCCATTGGTTCCCATTCCCTAATTATTGGTGATACTCAATATCCAATTTCACTTGTCACCAAATGCTCAAACAGGAATGCATAGTACTATTTATCGATATGGATGGTTGGCTTCAAGACAATAATTGCATTCTCCTCAATCTTTGAAAAATAAACAAAAAAGCGGTGGTTAGGGTATTTCACACTTCCATATGAGACCATTGTGATCAACAAATTATTATTATTTAATAATTCTTTCTGCCCATTTCTGGCTTTGTGATCCTAAGTTATTATTTGATGATGCTTTTTATCACACTTCTCCTTTAATTTTATCCCACTAAAATTTAAACTACCAATGTATAGAACACTGTTATATATTGTATGGAAGTATGCAAACATGCTTATGGCCAAAATGTCTACTATCAGTGATTTCAACTTATTTCCCAAATCTACACTTTAAATGGTAAAGATCTAAAACACAATTGCAACCCTAAAGGTCATGAATAAAGGTTACCCACGGTTACCACAATAACTCTTTCACTCTTTAGTTACCACTCCAATTTACATTTAAGTGGAGAAAGTCATAATCCACAAATGCTATCTTTGGGTAAGCCACTATCACCTCAATACACTTCTCTCCTCACTTTTGACCAGCTCTCAAGGTCAAGGGGGTATTCCGGAAGTGTTGATTGATTTAATTAAACATTTAATATGAGAGTTCAGATTGGTTGATTGAAATCTAATTTACCATTGTTATGTGTCATATAGAATTTGTTGATATCATAAAATGATTGTCAAATAGATGCATAAGTAAATAGAGCAAAGAACAAGCACTTAAGTGATGCAACAATGTGAAAGATTGCCTAGAGTTAGATTTCATATTTTAAAGACACAAAACTTTCTCTAAGCAAATGGAAAGAAAGATAGAACATTACAGCCATATGAATCCATTTCAAATCTAAAATTTTATATGAGAAGATAAATGAAATTTCCAGAATTTGTAAGAATGATTGAAACCACTCCAAATACTTATCTTAAGGTATAAATTGTTTCAGCCCAAGATATTACTGTAAATTTGATATAGTCGGGGCACAGTTCCAACCAGGGTGCAGTTCCAGCTAGGGAAGAGTTCCAACAAGGCCAGAGTTGCAATAAAGGTAGGATTCCAACAAGGGCAGAGTTGCAATAAGCGCAGGATTCCAACAAGGGCAGGGTTCTTGTGAGGTAAGAGTTCATTCCAATAAAGTTCATGCATTGTCGAACGTACTTCCTATAGAGAGTTATTGAGCTAGCAGATATTTAGATATTTGGAATCTTCACAGTTCTACGTTGGTAATTTTGGATGGGAAAAGTTCTCATCGTGGTAGAGTTCCAACCAGGGCACAGTTCCAGCTGGGGAAAAGTTCCAGCTAGAAAATAGTTCCAACCAAGTTAGAGTTCTAGTTGAGAGTAGAGTTCCAGCCTAGGGTGGAGTTCCAACCTAGGGTGGAGTTCCATCCAAGGGAAGAGTTCCAACTGGAGCATGCATGCCGACTAGAGTTCCAACCAGGGCAGAGTCACAATCCCCTCTAGCAAACTTAACACCACCATTGACCTATCATCTAGGGTTTGATGAAGACAACCCTTTCCATATGTAAGAAGATGATCTCAAGGGCCCAACACTCTTTCCATACTTTTAATCTCGCTGCATTCAAAGTGTTTGAAGGAATGTAAGCACATGGTTATATTCTAGACATCATAAGCTTCAATAGCCGCATTAAAGGGATTTGCAGGAATGGAAAAATCAAGGTTGAGGTCAAGATTTTCATCCAAATGATGAGCAAACAATAAGCTCCTAATTTTCTTACATATAATACCCTAGTAGATGGGTTCTACAAGACAAAGAAATTCAGCTGAGACAGAGTTCTAGCTAGGGCAGAGTTCCAACCGGGGAAGAGTCCCAATAGGGGCAAAGTTCCAACCAAGGCAAAGTTCTAATCGGGGTAGAGTTCCAGCCGAGGCAAAGTCGTAGCTCCCTCTAGTAAACTTGACTCCACCATTGACCTATCATCTATGTTTTGACATAGTCATAATTTGGCTAGGATAGGGCACCATATTCATGTTGCAACAGTCACAGTTTAGTAGAGAAAGGGACACGGTAGCCACAATACAGCAGAGAAGGGACACATTGTCCCTCATAGGAACCCTGCCACGATTGGAACCTTGCCACGGTTGGAACCCTGCCTCGGTTGGAACTCTGCCTCGGTTGAAACTCTTCCTTGGTTGGAACCCTGCCCCGGTTAGAACTCTGCCCCCGCTGAAACTTTTCCTCGGCTAGAACTCTTCCCCAGTTGGAATTTTTCCCCGCTAGAACTCTTCTCTAGCAGGAACTCTGCCCTGGCTAGAACCTTGCCCTGGCTGGAACTTTTCCTTGGCATTGGGTACAACCATGGGAATGTCACTATCTAAATCAAAATTATTTGCATTTCTAATCATGCTAAATGGCACACTAACCAACTTGAGTTGTATCTCATCTGGTCCCGCATCTACTTGTGCATCATCCTTTGGATCAACATCCCACCATGTTGTTGGAACTTTCAAATACTTGGGTGTCTTTGTATGCTCAATACGTAAGGCACTGTCCACAACTAACTTCTCCTCTCTTATAGAAGTAAGTATGTTTTTCTTGATAGAGTAGATGAAGCTATATGCGGACCAATTTCTCTTTGATATAGAGGAACTAGCAATATGGGACAAAAAATGAATAGCAAGATGTATGAGCTTTGGATCATCATCCCCATGCATCCTCCACCAACCTATTAGGTTATTTTGCCTAGATCTATGCGATTTGATTGAGCGTCGGGCTTGTTAAAGGGGTTGTTAATAATTGCAACCCTTCCCTTGTTGGAACCTTGCCCTTGTTGGAACTTTTCCCTTGTTGGAACTTTGCCATGGATGAAATTCCCCGGTTGGAACTCTGCTCCGAATGGAACTCTGCCCTCGATTGGAACTCTGCTCCAGCTGTAACTACGCCCTGGTTGGAACTTTGCCCTGGATGGAACTTTGCCCTGGTTGGAACATGGATGTTAGATCTACCATGCACATATCATATTTAGATATTTAGATATTTGGATTCTCGGGGAGGCAGAGTTCCAGCCAGGGGCAAGGTTCCAGTTCCAGTCGAGACAGAGTTCCAGTTGGGGCAGAGTTCCAGCGAGGGGCATGGTTCCAACAAGGGTAGGGTTCCTATGAGGTTCTTGTTTCTTCCAATAAAGTTCATGCATTGTCGAATGTACTTCCTATAGAGAGTTATTGAGCTAGCAGATAGATATTTGGAATCTTCACAATTATGCGTTAGTAACGTTGAATGGGTAAAGTTCCAGTCGAGACAGAGTTCCAACCGGGGCACAGTTCCAGCCGGGGCAAAGTTCTAGCCAGGGCATAGTTCTAGTAGGAGCAGAGTTCCAATGGGGCAAAGTTCCAGTCGGGGCAGAGTTTCAGCGGGGTAGAGTTCCAGCTAGAGAAAAGTTCCAGCTTGGGCAGAGTTCCAGCTAGGGCAGAGTTCCAATAAGGGAAGGGTTCCTGTGAGGTTCTTGTTCCTTTCAATAAAGTTCATGCATCTTTGAACGTACTTCCTACAGAGAGTTATTGAGCTAGAAGATATTTAGATATTTAGAATATTCACAATTCTACGTTGGTAATGTTGAATGGAAAAAGTTTCGTCGAAGCACAGTTTCAACCGGGGCACAGTTCCATCCAGGGCATAGTTCCAGCCGGGGCAGAGTTCCGAAAGATGGGAAGAGTTCCAACCGAGGGAACTCTCAACCAACATTTGTCTATTTGGCCAACCATCTCTCTAGTTGGGATTTGGTTGCTTTATTTTTACGACACCACACATTTTTATGTGTTATACAACATTATATAAGTAGCCAATTGATCCACTGACAATGGGATATGACTATGGCCTTAAAGAGAGGAGAAGTTAGTTGTGGACAATGCCCTACGTCTTGAGCATACGAAGACACCCAAGTATTTGAAAGGTCCAGCAAAATAGTGGGATGTTTATCCAAAGGATGATGCACAAGTAGATGAGGGACCACCACGAGACTTACACAGGGGTTTTTCACTGGGCCCTTTCACTAGTGTCCCCCACTCCACCAAAATTCGTTTCTTCCCCTTTGATATGAATTTCCACCTTTGAGTTGGCCTAGATATTCTGCCCCTTCAGTGGATCTACTAAATAGTCCACCTCCTCCAAATCATCTTCACCACCTATCACCACCTCCTATCTCTTCCAACCTGCCTATCTTCCAAGCTTATTAGGGAAATCTACCTCTATAACATTTACATGAATAATTCTATAATAAATAATATTATGTTTTAACTCGTCAAAACTATACTATTGACAAATACTTATTTTAAAACTTTTCCAATCTATAAATTATTTTCAATCTAGTAATACATGCATGTTTAAGTTCCATTGCATTCTAATTCACATAGTGCATGCATTTTACTTCATTATGGTCCTCACTTGAAGACTCTCTATTGGTATTATAAATATATTGGGAAGCGTTGTAATTTAAATACCCTATTTTGTGGCTACCCATCCCAAGACTAAAGGGAAGGGATGGCACAAAAATCTACAATCAAACGAAGCTTCTCTCTTATGCACATATTCATCTTCATTCTTAATGGGAACAATCTATGTTACAACTTGTCACTTTACCTCAACATCATATGTTATGGAACCCTTGCATCCTCCCTTGCAATTTATTCATGCAAACACTTTGGTATATGCTCATCCTCCACTAGTTTGCACTCATCATTGAATGCATGACCCTCTTCTAAGTAACAAAGTACAAGGCTCTACTTTGGACTCCTTTGTTATCTTCCTTTTTTCACTTCTTTGGTTTTATTCTTTCTCTAATGCCCTTATTCTTTCTCTTAATGCCCTTAAGGTATGCAACAATCCACAAGAGGGCCGAATTTGTATTCAATATCTTCATGCTCAGATTTTCATCAAGACACCGTTGAGGACTGAAAATGCCAAAGGGAATAACCCCAAGTATGTTAATTTACTAATACCAATAAAAAACTGATCTGAGAGGGCTTCATCTTATTTACAAAAGGTAGTTTTCAGGTGGAGGAAAATACCTTAGACTATGATATGGTTGTTAGAGTTATTTGGCACTTATTTGGAGCTTCATCTATAGGTGTCTAAGGGCTAAATATGTAGGGTTGTAATTTCATGCTTATAATCACTTTTTATGTTGGAGAATGGAGTTTGGTGTTATAGGGGCACTTTTTATTACATAAGAGGGCTGTTAAAATAGACATGTTCATCCTCCTACACCTGATATGATTCCAGACCTGTCATGTATTGATCTGCCACAGTTATTCAATATAAGGTCGTTCCATTGACTTTATACTTAAATTTGATGCAATATCTTGATACAAGTATTTGTGTTCAAGTGCTAGTGTATCTTTTGAACATTTGTACATGGTTGTTACTTATATTTCAGAACTCAAATCAAATATTAAAAGAGCTGCTTTTTTGTACAAAAAAATTCATATCTATTAAATTATGATTCCAACATAAAAAAAGTGTTATGAAACAATACCAATGTATATAAGTTGTGCTAATACTGTCACAACAACAAATTTATGAGGGCCGTTTTAGGAGCTAATTTGATGCTTATTAAGGATTTATAATTTTGCAAGTTAAGAGACAAATGGAACCATTAGAGTGATGACAAAAATGATTAAATTTGATTAACATAGGGCAAAACAAGTCTTATGTCTGAAATGAAACAATCCACAAATCTGTGCATGCGAACAATCACCCAACATTACTGAAACAATGTACTCTATTTTAATCCCCGTGCAGTGATTTTGAAGACAATAACTATACAGATCATTGTCTCAAGCCCTTCTCAATATTTATGGAATCTTCCTTCATAAAAAAATGTGCATAACTCATTGGTCAACATTAATGTTGAATCCCTTTCATGGTGGGTTTCTCATGGCAGAAGATGATGTTACTCCCCTTGTTCTATAGTTACCTGTCAAAGTGTTGTGAGTCAGCTAAACAGAAAGACTAATACAACACCCAACACACCAATAAAGGAAAACTCAAAGAAAATATATCACAATTGTCATGACAGAGTTTAAAACATAGCATTTTTCAAACCTTGGATATCATCAAATGGATAGTTGGGCATCGACCGGGCATGTTCAGTAGGAGGAAGGTCGCTACGAGAATCTCCTACATCTGAAATATAGCAAGAAACATTTGTTGCTAAACATGTTGGCATGCAATACGCATGTTAAAGAATGGTGATGCCTGAAAAAATATTAATTGACAAAGATTTGATAGCATAGCATTTTCCAAACCTTGCAGGTCACCATTTGGAGACTTGTCAGTCAGCTATGCATGTTTTGAAGGAGGATGATGCCTTGGAAAATTTTTGTACTCTGTAATTAAAAAATGAAATAGTCATTATATACCACATTGGTGTGTAAAGAAACATAAACATGCAAACTTTGATTACAGTTTGATTACAGCATACGAACGTCAATATATTCAAATTCCAATACTAACTTCACATGCAACATCTTCCTTCGGAAAAACTCTCATGTGTTTTCTTTCCAATTATACAAATTTCAAAAAGCTATTACATGCCATGTTTAATTTATGTATGAGGCCTCAAATAAAATAAATTCCACGCACTTAACAACATCGCACTTAGATTTTCATTATAATTACTAACAATGTATGGATTTGGTACAATGACTGAGGCATGCTTGTCTCTTAAACTAAATAGCCAAGAGTCTGTTGTAGAAATTTAGAATGGTTGAGCGTAAATATCTACACCAATGCAGGTTAAGCTGAAATTAGCAGTCAACATTGACTCAAAACCCACAAATGGGCAATCGTACAAACAAGTGGTGGACATCCTGATATACAAGGCCCAATTTGTGTTTTGAAACTAGAATTTTAACAAATCTAAAAGCTAAGCATTGGAATATATCTAGGAGGGAGGATTTTGAGATATATTCTAGCGATATTCAAGTTTGGTATCATGTACATTAGAACAAAGTATATCCAATTGATAGGTTTTATCAAGTCTACAAAATCTATAAGACATATTTTCAACCTTGGTATAAGTGCAGCTTCTTGGAAAAGTAAGAAGTAGCAAACTAATGATACACATGATTTGAAGCAGAGTATAAGGAAGCAATAAGTATAAATTTTGAGGCAATGTGATTGCATAGAACAGTTTGTTGATTTGCAAGAAAAACAATATAATGCAACTGTACTTTACTACACGATAATCATAATTTGTTGAATCTAGAAAATAATCTAGTGTTTCATGAGCAAACAAAGCATTTTAAGGTGTATTTCCATAACATTCGGCAACTTGTAGATAATGGAGAGATTGAGTTGCAGTAGTAAGCAACTCTCCAAGAGACTCTTGGTATTTCATCTGCTAGATTTGATGTGTGCAAAACACCATTGAACCCATTGAAATAATTTTTCATTCGATCTTTGGCACTCTTTTATGAAATTGTGATATGTTTTTGGTGTCTGTGTAAGTTTATGTACAGAGGGTTCATCGAAACTACAAATATTGCAATGAAGACAAGTCCTACAATAAAAACAAGTAAATTCAAAGTATGAAGATGGTGGGATCTCTGACAATGCCTAATCTTAAATGAATGAAAGATTCAAGTCTAGTCCCAAGGGGATAAGAAGACAACATAGAAATGACATTAACATAGTCATATTTCCTCTAAGATTTTTTTTACCAAATGTTTAGAGGCATAACCTTGATAGTTTACAGATTATATTGGCATTGGAGAAAGTTGTTCCTCGAACCTGTCTGATAAGGACTCATAGTGAATGCAAGAAGAGTGGTGAGCAATTGTTGCTAGGAATAGAGGGCAACAATTAGCCAATAATGGAAGATTATTCTCATGGGAAAAAAGGCTCAAAAGACTCAAAATCTAGAATCCATCAATTGGTGCAGAATATAGCAACACTAACTACATGGAGGAAGAAAAATGTACACCAAAATCTCAATACGAAGAGGAAGATGCTATCCATGAGGATACTAAAGGATGCTATGCAATCATTGTTGCTGACAATTATTTTCTAACGCTCCATTCAAACTGGAAGTAAACATTGAAATACCCTATTATGATGAATAAATAGATGTTAAAAAAACATAATAGTTGGCTCAAGCCTGCATAGAATAAGAGAGGGACAATAAGTTTATGTTGCCCATTTAAAGATGTCCATGCATGCTTTGATTTGGTGGGAAATTTATTTAGATGCTTTGCTTGGAAGCCCTTATCTATTGGATAGAGATGCATTCTTCTACACAAGAGAAAACAAATATCACTTAGTCAAAGGAGGTGGGACCTACTTCATTAAGGAACAAAGGAAAGGATCAAGCAAGTTTGGGCAAGAAACTAATGAGCCAACTATTCAGACCCACAGCAATGGCCTCTATTTAGACACTCAATCCTTTAATGAGCCAACTTCCAGACCCATAGCATTGGCCTCTATTCAGAAACTCAATCCTTTAATGAGCCAACTTCTACATGCATATCATTGGGCTCTCTAGAAACCACATCCCTTTCACCTATTGTTAAAGATCCTTAATCAAAGTGTCTAAAATCTGTTTATATCAAGTGAGTTGGCAACATTAAAAACAATATCTTTTTATTTAAATGCACTCTTACATGAAAATTAATGAACCGACAACTGAATACACGGGTTGGTATACATCTTTCACCGAAAGACAAAATTAAGGTTTTTAAGTTAATTTTCCCTCTGAAAAAAATGAGCAGTGAGAATGGAACTCAGAAATGAGCAGTAAGAATGGAACTTAAAACCTTTTAGTGGGTATAATTCCTCCAAAGAATATATGGAAATGAGCTAACATGATTTACAGTTTAAATTTGGAATTTACAACATTTGATCATGGTTGGACTTTTGCCATGATAGGGAAGACCAAACTTTCCCAAGCCATTCAAGCAAAGTTATGAATCTGACCAACTCCAAAACAAATTCAAAATTGAGTTGCAATAGCTTTCCTTCGTCAGATGAGCCATCACAAACTAAATGTCCCACCACTCAATCTTTTAACAACCAAACCCTTGCCCATGAACAGAAGCTACTTCATAATGTACAGTGCACACCCATGGAAAACACAATTTTTTATAGCTATGAAGACAAAAGTGCGTATCTTATTCAATTAGTCTTCTGCACTAGTCGTTTTAGAAATTTTGGCTTTATATTAAAATCCCAAGCATACAGTTCTCTGTATATAGAACAAACATTCATATATATACAGCTCAGGTACAACTGAGTAATCCTACAATTTGCAAAATTATACTGGGCACTCTGTATTTAGCCATTGTATATATTGCAGCTTATGTTTGTAAATACACCCATGACATGTTTGTATTTATCCACTGTATATCTTTCAACTCTAATATTGACACCTACACCAAACATAACCAACATTTGTTACTCCCATTTCCAAACAGGCTAGGGCAATTGCTGGAAACAACCCTTGTAAAAATTTCCATTGTGCATACCAACAAAATGTTTTGACTGATGAATTATGGACACATTAGATTATGTGAAAGGGCATGTAGAAGACATTTATTCCATTAATCCTAATCACTTCCAATGAAAAAAATATCAATATTTTCAAGTTCAAGCAACAAATTGCATAAATGAGCAGAGCTATGCAAGACTCGTTTCTTAAACGGTTCTATAATAAGTCAGAGCACAAAATCCATACCCTCCATGAAGTTGAAATTGATAACATAATGTTGACAAGACACATTCCCAGTTCAAATCTCACCCACATTGCTCCAACCAAGATTATGTACTCAGATAAGCTACTAGTAAATTAGTAATTACCAGTTAATACAGATCTGAAAACTAAAAAAATAAAGGGGGAATTCCTGAAATAATTCCACACAAAAAAATATAAAAAAGTTAGAAAACACAAGGCTCATACAGCCAATGAAATTTGCACTTGATGAGATGATGTTGACAAGGTTCGTTCCAAGTTCAAATCTCACCCGCATTGCTCCTATAACAAAAACAAACGTACTCAGATAAGCTACTAGTAAATTACCTTTGATACAGATTTAAACACTAAGAGGGAGTGGGAAGGAAAAGAAGGGGGTTTCATTGAATAACTTTCAATTCTGGCTAGTTTTCACAATTGGGATGTACATCCAGTCACTGATAAAATATTTTACAAATAATTTAGATATACATATTTTCTCTTCTAATTTCACACACTCAAAAACAAAATCTTTTATGAACTATGATTTTTCCAGTTTTTGGTTCAATTTCAATTTCACATTGTGAATAGAAGAAAAGTGCAGTAGGCCTCTTTTCTATAATTCTGGGTGATTTGGGGCTTCTGGGCTTCGACCATTAATCAAAATGTCAGTTCAGGGTATTCAACTCACTGCATTGTTTCCTTAGAGGATTTAACTAGACAATTTACCTTAACTGTAAATACATCTACAACTGATATATATATATATATATGGGAGAGAGAAATGAGATCCACGTCTTTACTGTGACATAGATAAGAAATGTATGAAGCTCAAATCTCTTTTATTGGAATGGATATTTGTTCTATCAAGTCTCTTCTAATAAAGAGCCTTACTAAACATGAAGTTAAACAGGTTCAGCATCTGCAATGCCCCCACTCACCATGGATATGGAGCAGTTAAAGTTTGTTTGCTATGGGTAGATAAAAACTACACTGTTCATTATGATTCAAGATAGGATACTATGGATCATTGAAAACATAAAATAATTTATAAAGATTTTATACTGAAATGGAGTGGTGAGAAAGAATCTAGTGTAACCAAATAATAAAAGAGAAATATGAAAAATACAAGTATTTGTAAAATTATAATAATAATATTATAGTTGTGTTAATAACTATAAAATTATAATAATAATATTATAGTTTTGTTTATAACTATAAAATTCACATATAAAACTTTATTTGTGGACTAATGGATTCTTTTGTATGATAATTTCACTAAGCTATTGTTTATTGTTTTTTGTGATAAACCCAACAAAAAAAACTACCTTAGTGATTCATTAAAAAATGTGAAAAAAATAAAATAAAATAAAAAGACATAATTCAATTTTAAAAACCTAAGAATGAATGCCAATTCATCAACCTGAATTACAACATTCTACAATGTAAAACTAATGAATACCAATTCATCAACCTGAATTACAACATTCTACAATGTAAAACTAATGAATGCCAATTCATCATCATGAATTACAGCATTCTACAATGTAAAAATACTCAACTATTTATACCGCATTAATGAAAAACTTACTCCTATAAAGCAATGGAATCCAATACTAAAACTCAATACCTGACCTGTTTAACAACTTTAATTTCATACTGTCATTTTCCATTACTTACAGTATCGACGGAGCTTCTCTTTTAGTGCAAAATAATGAAATAGGTACTCAGATGGGCATGCCTGATCACAACAAAATATCGCCCATGCCAATGGCTTGTTCAACAGAATATTTCGCATATACAGGCTCGCCAAGCACCTCAAGCCTTCCAGAAGGGAGTATACTGCAAGAATTCCATCTGTAATAACTAAGAATCTGGATAAAAAACAATGAACCCATGTGAGATCTAATTAGCCGAGCATTGTATCAAAGGATAAGTAATTTCAAGAAACCAATAAGAGTTGGGTTTGAACAAGCATTACACAAATGAAATCATATGAAACCCACACGAGTTTTTCCAGCAACGTGAATCACACATGTTTATGCAATCCGAGGAAGTCTCGAGTTGCAGACATAGTTCCTACAATGATTGCTGAAAGAAGAGCAAAAATCATCATAGCGAAACGCAATATCACCTCTGTCATCCTCAGCCTCTAGTCCATCTTAGGGATTACATTGTTGTCAGAAGCAGGAGTGAGAACAGACCCACAAAGCATGCTAACTACACCCTCAATATTCTTCCCCATTTTATTACCAGTAATCGGGCGGGAGTGTTGTTTGAATTGGGAAAGGGAGGGACGTGGAGAAGGGGAGACGACGATGGACGACGGGAGTTAACGGCGATGACAGACAGTGTGTGACGAAGAAACAGAGTTTTGGCGATCCACGGGGTGCTGGCGATGGGGAGGAAGGTCAGTCTGGTGACCGGAGGGCCGGCGCGACTATTGCCAGGGAAAAATCCTCGCGCCAGTAGCCTCTTCCTATATAAAATTCTGCTTGGCCATATTTGGCGGCTTTAATTATTGTACTCCTTTTAGGGTTTTGAGACGTTCAATGATTGTACTATTGTTTAAGATATGGAAAAAGTTGATGCCTTAGACTTTAAAGTTAGTTTCACTTGCAGTCAACTACTTTAATTAATATAGTACTGATGTGTCAGCTATTGATTCAACACAGTGTCATTGTTCAAAGTAGATTTTAAATTAACTATTACATTAATAATGAAAATCACTTCCTCTTAGAGTGTTGCAATACCGACCTTCGTAGCCTTTTAACTTGTCAAAATTATAGTGAGCTCAGGGCACTTCTCACCAAGCTCTTTGAGCATAGGAATACAATTTTAAAACAGACTAATTTATTATTTATTTAGGTCCGATAGACCAAACTTTGATCTCAGTGGATGTTAACCATCATCATCATCATTAATAAATCCTTGAGTGGGCGTTACTATAATTGAACTACATAATGAAAAATACGGGGAAGCACACTTTAAAAATTCAATAGTTCACCTAATTTTCTAAATCTTACAAAGTAGTAATACAACCAACATAGATCCATCTAAAAGGGGATCTACCAAGCACCGATATGGATAAAATATCTCAAGTTGTAAACCCTTTTTTAGAGTGGAAATGTTAAGGAAATGTGTAATCCAATGTTTATGGTTTTAATTTATCTATTTTATGTTTTTTTATATATATGCAATTCTAAATATTTTAAATTTAATTTAAACACACGCTGTTATTTTTAATAATATTTTTTTATTTTTTTATGAAGGACACATGTCAACTCTAAAATCTCTTCGGTGCAATAATTAAAGTAGTAGGTGACATTTTCTAAATCGTACCACAATTATTTCGGCATGTGCTTTTTCAAAAGCTTGCACAATAGTACAATATTGAAAAAAACTTTTGACTAGACTAACAATAAATACTTAGCTCCAAGTTGCAACTATTTAACACAATTTTTGGTAGGTTTTTTTTATTACTAAATTTTTTGACATTCTTGTAGATATCATGTATGTATAGTTATGGATCTTCAGCATGGGTGGCTAGAGTGATAGCCTATTGTGCCAACTACCCAGCCTACTTCAGGAACTTAAGATTCCTAAATGCACCTTACTTTAATTGTTGTGCTACAAAATAAAAAGGTAGATGACAACTGTGGACCTAACTTTAATTGAATTATTGAATAACTCATAAAAAGTTGTTGCACACCATTAAATGCATTTCTTTGCATAATATTAAATATATTTGTGAGTGGACTTTGCATCAATGGAGTTATTGCACTACAATGACAAAGAAAGTTGATAGAGACTACTATGACTCCACTAGTTGTACTAGTGATATCTTTAATTATTGTACTATTGCTCAAGGGTCATACAGGTAGTGTGTAGGATGAATTGATGAAAATTATATATAAAATTCCGCTTGGCCTTATTTGGCGGCTTTAATTTTTGTACTCCTTTGAGGGTTTTGAGATGTTTAATGATTGTATCATTGTTTAAGATATGGAAAAGTTGATGCATGTGACTTTAAAGTTAGTTTCACTTGCCACCGACTACTTTGATTATTGTAGTATTGTTGTGTCAACTACTCATTCAACATTGTGTCTTCGTCCAAAGTAGATTTTAAATTAACTATTACAATAATAATAAATCCTTGAGTGGGTGTTACTATAATTGAATTATAATTGAACTACATAATGCAAAATACAGAGAAGCACTCTTTAAGAATTCAATAGTTCACATAATTTTGTAGATCTTACACATTATTCTAAAATGGAACCTACCAAGCACACTCTAAATATTTTATATTTAATTTAAACCTACAATATTTTATTATTTTTTATAAAGGATACGTGTCAACTCTAAAATCTCTTCTATGCAATAATTAAAGTAGTACATGAAATTTTCTAAATCACACACACTAGTACCACAATTATTTAGGCATCTGCTTTTTCAAAAACTTGCATACTAGTACTTGATATTGAAAAGAACTTTTGACTAGGGTAAATAATTAAAGTAGTACTGAAATTTTCTAAATCACACACACTAGTACCACAATTATTTAGGCATCTACTTTTTCAAATACTTGCACACTAGTACAATATTGAAAAGAGCTTTTGACTAGGGTAATAATAAATATTTAACTCCAAGTTGCAATTATTGAACATAATTTGTAGTAGTTTTCTTTTTTTCCTTACTAAAAATTGTGACATTCATGTAGATATCATGTATTTATAGTTATAAATCTTGATCTTCACAGTGATAACTTACTCTACCAACCACCCAACTTACTTCACTACTCGGCCTACTTCAAGAATTTAAGATTCCTAAAAATGGACCTTACTTTTATTACTATGCTACAAAAGAAAAAGGTAGATGACCACTTGTGCACTTAACTTTAATTGAATTATTAAATAACTCATAAAACGTTGATGAAAACTATTAAATGCATTTCTCTCCATAATATTAAATATATTTGTGAGTGAACCTGGTGAAAACTTCAATCAAATTATTGCACTACAGAGACAAAGAAAGTTGATATAGAGACAGCTATGACTCCACCAGTTGTACTAGTGATACCTTTATTTATTGTACTAATGCTCAGGGGTCATACAGGTAGCATACGAGTGATACCCTCAATTATTGTACTAATGCTTAGAGGTCATACAAAGAAAGTTGATACAGAGACAGCTATGACTCCACCAGTTGTACTAGTGATACCTTTATTTATTTTACTAATGCTCAGGGGTCATACAGGGAGTGTACGAGTGATACCCTTAATTATTGTACTAATGCTCATACGTCATACAAAGAAAGTTGATACAGAGACAGCTATGACTCCACCAGTTGTACTAGTGATACCTTTATTTATTGTACTAATGCTCAGGGGTCATATAGGTAGTGTATGAGTGATACCCTTAATTATTGTACTAATGCTCAGAGGTCATCCATGTCACTAGTGATACCTTTAATTATTGTACTATTGCTTAGTGGTCATACAGGTTGTGTGTAGGACGAATTGATGAAAACTATATATAAAATTTTGATTGGCCTTATTTGGCGGCTTTAATTATTGTACTCTAAGCGTTTTGAGACGTTTACTGATTGTACTACTGTTTAAGATATGGAAAAAGCTGATGCCTGTGACTTTAAAGTTGATTTTTATTGCAGTACTGCTTTGTAAGCTACTGATTCAACACCGTGTCTCCATCCAAAGTAGATTTTAAATTACAGTAATAATAAATCCGTCAGTGGGCGGTACTATAATTGAATCATTATTCGAAGGTTGAAAGAAAGTTAATGCCAGACTGCTATGCCTTCATGGTCAACTTTTGTAATTGTAACACCTTTAATTCAGCGGTGTGTTGAAATTTGAATAGTAAAACAAAATGCCTTTCAAATACCGTTTATAATTGAAACTTTGAATAAAACAATAGAAATAGTTAAAACTTCGAATTTTCCAAATTCGTACCATAGGGGCATAGGGGTGTTGGCCTGTTTTTTTTTTTCTCATCTTTCACACATTTATTACAAAGGGCTCCACAAGAGCATCATGTCACTTACAAGAGTAGAACCTGGTGAGAGCTAACGATAGAGCTGCAGAGTCTTAAATGACTCTGTCAGCTCATGCATCTCTATGCCCCCATCCATAGCATCATCCATGCTCCGGCACCTGCGATCGGGAAACGTCCTTTCACCTGTCATCTCTATACCCCCATTGACTCATTGACTTGTGAATACAGTTTAAGGAAAAATCACTCCGCGTCGACTTCATAAGGAACTGCTGCATAATGTTTGTGGAAAACACGCTCTATCGTTAGCTCTCGCCCACTGGCTATGCACCTGAGCATTTGATTGTTATCTTAGAGTGAAAGGGGTATAACTGGTAATCTCTGTTGGTTTCTTTAAGTGAAGGAGGCGTGAGAAATGGGTGAGATTGGGATTGTGAAGGCGGTGCTTATCGTCGGATTTGCAGTGGCAATGATGAGTATGAGAGTCGAAGGTGCGATCACATGCAACCAGGTGGTGAATGCCATGGCTCCATGCACTGGATACCTCATAGGAAATGCCGCCACCCCTGCTGCAGCCTACTGCCCTGCCATTCGTGGCCTCGACTCTCAATTGAAGGCCACCGCTGATCGCTAGGCTGTTTGTGGCTGCCTCAAAACTCAAGCTAAGTCACTTGGGGTTAACTTGGGGAAGGCTGTCAATCTCCCCGGTATTTGCAAGGTCACCGATCTCAATGTTCCTGTCAACCCTAACGTCGACTGTTCTAAGTATGTTTGCCATTAATCTCTCCCTTCTGTTATTCTTTGATATTCTACTGCGACCTTTATTTTGGTTGTCTGTTTTACCAAATGTTTTGTTCTGAATTTGGAGTAACAGCGTTGATCTACTTTTGTTAGGAATGTTAGAAAGTTGTTTTGTTCTGAATTAGGAATGTTAGGAATGTTGCGTGTATGTTCATGATTGTTTTTTTGGATTAACATTGAGGAATGTTAGGAAGTTTTGATAGGTGCAATCCAATTTGTTAAGAATGAATATATGAGGAATGTTAATGTTAAGAACGAATATGGCGGATGTTAACGTTAAGAATGAACATGGGAAATGTTAGGAGTGAATGTGGGAATGGGGAATGTTAATGTTAGGAATGAATGTTAAGAATGTAAGAAGTTTTGATAGCTGCAATCTAATGTTAAGAATCAATGTGGGGAATGTTAGGAATCAATGTGGGGAATGTTAGAAATGAATGTTAGGAAATGTTAGTCATGTTAGGAAGTTTTGATAGGTGCAAATATATGAATGTTGAGAATTTTAGGAATGTTAGGAATATTATGAAGTTTTGATAGGTGCAATCTAATGTTAAGAATCAATATGGGGAATGTTAGGAACCAATGTCCAGGGAATGTTAGAAATGAATGTTAGGAAGTTTTGATGGGTGCAAATACACATGAATGTTAGGAATGAATGTTAGGAAAGGAATTAGGAAGTTTTGATAGGTGCAAATATACATGAATGTTAGGAAAGGAACTAAGAAGTTTTGATAGGTGCAAATATATGAATGTTAGGAATGAATGTTAAGAATGAATGTTAGGAAATGTTAGGAAGCCTTAGATAGGTGCAAATATATGAATGCATGTATTAGTAAATTTATGTATGTTTGTATATGTAACACATTTTTATAAGTGTTGAAAAGTTGAGAATTTTAGGAATGAGGAATGTTAGGAAGTTTTGATAGATGCAATCTAATGTTAAGAATCATTCTGGGGAATGTTAGGAATCAATGTGGGGAATGTTAGAAATGAATGTTAGGAAATGTTAGTAATGTTAGGAAGTTTTGATAGGCATAAATACATGGATGTATGAGTGAATGTTAGGAAAGGTTAGGAATGTTAGGAGGTTTTGATAGGAATATTTTTTATTACTAAAGTAAAATTAGCAACTTGATTCTGAATTCTAATAAATTATTGTTCAATCCATAATTTTTCTAAGGTAACATTAGCAACTTGATTTTGAATTCTAATATTTTTTTATTACTAAGGTAATATTGCAACTTAATTTTGAATTTTAATAAATTAAAGTTTAATGACTTCTAAGGTAACATTAAAATGACTTCTAATAAGGTAACATACTAAATGACTAAGTACACAATTATCTGAATTCTAAAACATCAATCCATCTTTGAGAATGATAGCCAATCTTAACATAAAACAAGAAATGATATAGTTAAAAACATCGCAATGGAATGCCATCCTCAATTACCCATTCATGGTCATATTTGGACAGTTTCCATTTTTTATTTTTTAAGTTTTTTTTCGATGGAACTTGTACCAATTTTATTCGAGATGCACATACTAAATGACTATATCGACAACATATAACATCAGGTTCATAATCCTGAAAGTAGACATAATTTTCAGTCATACGAGTCTGCTGCAAAAAATAGCCTTTTAAAATGATGGATCCTATCTCGTATGTAAATCTGTTGTCATTGTAGTCCTCCAATAACTTCATTTTTCCTTCAGTGCATCACATCAAATAATATTTTACATTTTCGTTGTTGTCTAAAGGTGCAATCACAACGAAAACATCTCCTGTGCAAATTACAATTGGCGTTGGAGTTTTATTAAGTGAATTAAATTGACTATATAAACATAAGGTGATGGACAACATTGAACAACCAACAACATCATTACCTTCTCTAACAAGATTTGAAATTCTATCGCCATCAGATGATATTTTTGTTTCTTCTGATTCTAATTCTTCTATGCTTGCTAGTGGCATTTTCCCTTTTGGATTAATCTCTGTGCGTTTCCAATGTTTTACATAGTTGTTCGTTATGTTTTCACAAACTTCTATAGATTCAACATTTTTAGTGCAAATATGAAAAAAACATGATTACTTTCTACTGTCAAATGCAAACATGATTTGGAAGGATTTTGTTTGAATAGAGTGAAGTTCTCTAGTCCCATGTATGGTGATAGCCTCGTATGGTATTGATCTATCTACATCTTGGACCCCAACAAGCCAAAAAAACCTACACAATAAATGATAAATCACAAATGACAACTTTTAATGTCAGTGTACAAATACTTTAATGTTAGTACATACATTTTTTAAAATTGACAATTAATATAAATTAAAAAAATAATGTACATACCTGTGCACATCTTTTGATTGTTGACTACAATCATGGCTTAGATTTGATTTACACCATTGGACAACCTCTACAGCTGAATGGAATCGTCTAGAAGAATGGTTCATTTGCCATCTTCGAAGTGCTCTTTTTACACATGCTCCTACACCATGATGTTCACCTTTTCCATGTCCAGTTTCAAGGAAATTTCAGTGATGTTTAATGTTCATTGCTTTATGAAGTTGACATTACCAAAAAAAACGATTGTGAAGATTTAAATTGTCCTGCACATCCATTCAACCATATCTAATGTTCATTGAATTTAACTTTACGACTTTTTAGTGAATCATAGAATTTTTTTTCAATTTAATGTTGAACAAAATGTGTATCATGTGTACGATCATCACTGATATAAAAGTGATATTCTTTAATCACATCTCTATTGTCACACGTGCTTTCAATGCCATCAACATCTTGTTGAGAATGTCTATATAGAACATGGACAAATATCGAAACTTGGTCAGAATGATAGTATTCACTTTGAATCTCTCTTTGTGCATCAAATGTGTAGTTTTCTGCAAAATCAACCATAGACAAAATTGTTCCAGCTGAAAAAATTTCATGGGAATGTTTGAATTGAAGGTCTTGCCATTGTGCTCTATGTGAATGCTTGGTGTATTTATAAATTTCACTTTCAAATTTCTTAATAAAATCTGTCACACATATTTTATCTTCTCGCAATTCAATTCTTTTGGAATGTGCATCATTAGAACTTGTATAATAATTGTTGTATTCATATCTTCTCCAATCAACGGTTACATTTGAAAGTGACTGATCATTATTGATAGGGTATTTATTGTGGAATAAAACAATATTTCCACAACCATGACAATGTTTTCCATTGACACATTTCTTATTATAAAGTACTTCATCGTGATTTCTCTCACATAGAGTTTGAGATATGAATTCACGTACTGTGGGCAAAGGTGGTGAATTTGTCCAAAACATTTTACCAAATTCAAGAAACATTTCATAATATAATTGAAATTGCACATGATAACGACAACAACATGTGTCACGTATAGTAATAGATGTAACATACCATGGTTTTTGTTGCACAAATGTAGTGATCAAAACATTAATTCCACAATGATCCTCCTTGAATTTATTGAACAATTGTACTTGTGTCATTTCAATTATATGTTTTGGACGATTTTCATATACATTTTGTGATACTCTTTTTCGTGTCACATCCCTTGAATTTGGTGAAACTCGAGCATGTTCCAACCAATATTTCTGTACAATATCTTTAACACCTTCTCCCATTCTATCTTTGTAAGGTCGTCTACAAATAATTTCCCAGCAAGCAAGTTCATCATTTTCATCTATTTGCATTCTAAATTTGCTATGTTTGTATAATGTCTTTCTTGAGGTTCCTATTGCTTATGTTAGTTGTGTTGTCAAACATTTTTGTTTAGTACAAGCTGAAACAATTGCTGTCTGAATTGCTCTACGTGCAAAACTGATATCTTTCTTTCTGTATTTTCTAAATTTTTTTTATTGCATCACCTATATTTTCTATCACATTATGCTTCAGTTTCGACTCTTTGTTTCGCCTTGTGAATACCCAATAATGACGTAACACCTTCTAACTTCTTGGACACCAATAAACATCTCAAAATTTGGGCTTCTCCTTCTATTGAACAATCCTTGAGAATATCATCATAAATTTTTGTAGCATGATATCGTGCAACATGTATGGGTAATTTTTCTCCATATTTGTCGCAATCAATGTCTTCTAACATTTCATCATCAATGGTGAAAGTACCTATATATCAAGTTAAATTTAATTTAACATATGTCCAAAAAAACAATTCATTATAAAAAATGAATTTCGAAAATACATGATATATACATACCAGGTCCAATTTCTGGATCTTGGTTTTGGTTGATTCCATGAAGATGGGTAACACTTTTTGGCCAAATTTGGCGATGAAAACCTGATTTTTTACTCATGTGCTAGATAGAATCCCTCAAAACGCATATATGCCATGTGAATTTTGACTTGCAGTAAGAAAAAAAATTGTAGAATATTATGTTGGCTTCACAGTGATATTTTTTTTAAAATATTTCGATGTCATTTAATGTGTGAATTTTTGCATTTAATGAACTGTGTGACCTTAAAAATTTGAAGAAGCTAATAAGTGGC